>PVIC010033201.1:0-20255 GCA_004025085.1 Thryonomys swinderianus
TGTTATGATGAATACATCTATTATTATAAATACAAATATGTACACGGGACGTGGTCACACAGACTGAAGGCGCCACGCCCTGTCTCAGCAGGCCCTCAGCAGGTGGGGGTTTCTGTGCTCTCCTCTCCATTTCTTGACTCCTTGTGTGGGCGGGTATTTTAAAGCAGGGCGAAGTCACTTTCCTCCTAATGGCCGTTTAAGGCCTTTGTGTGCTGCCCCTTGGGTGGGCGGCACCCTCAGACCTGCGCTCCCCCCCCCCCATGGCCTTGTTCAGGGGGAAGGGGAAACCGAGACCGGGAGGCCTGGGAGGCTCGCCCAGGCTTGCTGGGCTGACTTTCTTTTGGGGCGCTGCCCTGAGTCACGTGGGAAAACCTCAGACTCCGACTTCGCTCCCTCTCCCACCGCTGCTCTCTCCCAGGACGGTAAAGAGGTTGCCGGAGCCATCGGTGGGGGTAGGCAAGGCTCAGACAGGCTGGAGGGCTTCTGCTTTTGCAGGGATTTTTCTAGTACAAAGAACCCGAGTAGAGATTGGGAAGTTGGATTCCGACCTCTTGGCTTCCCTATTTATCAGCTGTGTGATTTCAGACAGGTTCCTTACCCTCTCTGAGCCTCGGTCCCAGGGCACTATCCTCCTCCTCCTGGGTTAGGGCCCTGTTTGCCTCTGTCTTACACAACACCTCCTCTAGGGAGCCTCCTTGGGTTCCCTGCACCCCGCTTTCCCCGCCAGAGCAGAGCACAGTAATTAATCATCACCGCCTGGGCGCTGCTCAGAGCTCCAGGGCCTGCACACCACCCCGGGCGGACCGAGATGGGGGGCGTTAGAGGCTCTGGCCTGCAGCGGGGGCCATGTGGACGCGCCCCGCTGCCCTGACCTGTGACCGCGAGGCGTCCTGAGTACTGGGCGCGACCCTCCCGGGGGCTCCGCATACACCGAGATCAAAGCCCGGCTCTGCAGCTTCCTGCCTTGGAACTCGGATACGTTCTTTCCCTCCCGGGTCTCTCTCTGCGGATGAAATGGGGGGAAAACCAACTCCCAAAGCACAGAGCACAGAAGGAAAGAGCTCCGCTGAGGTCCTGAGGGCGCCTCTGTTTGGCTGAAACCCAGCAGCAGGGCCCGGCCCTGCCGCCCCTTCTCCGGGGGCGGGAGGCTGAGGCTCCCTCTCTGCCGGCCCGACTCAGCCTGGGAGCCGGGAAACGCAAGTGGGTGACTCGGTCCGGTGGGCCTGGCTCCCAGGTAAGGCCGAGGCGTGGGCCCTCCCCGCACGCCCCATCCCACGGGGACCCCAAGGCAGCAGGAGGGCACCCCTTCTCCCCCTCTGCCATTTTTTCTCCTCTCCTTCTTTTCCCACTCATCTGGCTTATCTTTTTCTCCCCTGCGGTGAAACGTGAGATCTGTCCTTAGAAATTACCAGGACCGGCCACCGGACGGCAGGAGGCAGGAGGCTGGGGCGGCGGCCTGGGCCCCAAGCGCAGCTTCCAGCCCCTGCCCTGCCCCCAGGACGGCAGCCCACTGCCTGCACGGAAGCCGTCTGGGGGCTCCTCTAACGCTCTCCAGAGCTGGTCTGCGGGCCCTCCGACGTCCCAGAGATCGAGAGGGGGCTATGAGGTGAAAACAGCTCCCAGGACCCCGTGGAGGCTTCCGGGAGCCCCAGGCCTGGCATGCTGCGGCCCACTGAACACAGGTGTGGACACAGGAGCCGGCTCAACGTCCAGCAGCGGCAGGGAGCTCTGAGGCCAAGCGCGCTGAGGCCCTGTCAGGTGACTCTCCCAGCCCCTCAGGTGACCGGAAGTGGCTTCCGCCGCACGCTGCCGGACCCGGAAGAGGGTTTGGGGACTCCCCGAAGAGCCACAGAGCCCGCTGCTGCCACAGCCCCCACCTGGGGTGCCTGGAGGCTCCTGTGGGAGCGCACCCCTTGCCAAGGGCCTCCTGCCTCACAGACCTCCAAGCGTATTTGCGGTCTCTCCCCTCAAAGCCTTCCAGGCCTCCGTCATCTCAAAGTTGATGTCCTCTACTGACCCCAAGAATGTCCCCAGCACAAGCTTTGGACACAAATGGGCCACAGCCTTGACTTTTTCTTAAAGCAACTGTGTGATTCGAGGGATACCTCTCAGCCTCTCTGAGCCTCTGTTGCTCCATCTGTAAAAGGGAATGAAAATAGCAACTTCGGAGACTGTGGTGAAGATTCAGTAATGGCAGCACAGTAAAGCCATTACCACAGATCCTGGCCAGTAAAGCTTAGAGAAAAGAAAAGCCCTGCACTCGGCCTCACCAAGACCCTCCCAGTTTTCCAAGCATTCCGAGCTGTTTGAGGCCAACCTGCCTTTATGAACCATTGCCTCTTCCCAGATGGTCCTCTGCTTCTTTAAAACTCCTATTCATCCCTCAAGACCCTATGCATGTTATACTTACTCTCAAAACCGTTTTGCTGCCAGGAGTGGTGGCTCACACCTGTCATCCCAGCACTCGGGAGGCAGAGACAGGAGGATTGCTGAGTTCCAGGCTTGCCTGGGCTACATAGTGAGCTCAGAGCCAGCCCGAACTACAAAGCGAGACCCTGTCTCAAAAAAAAAAAAAAAAAAGTTTTGCTTTGCTCTGTTTGGTTTGAGACGAGGCTGTGTCTGTGTCACCCAAGCCGCCCTCAGACTCCTGGGCTCAGGCAGTCCTCCCCCTTCAGCCTTTGGAGTGGCTGGGGCTTCAGACACCTGCTACCATGCCAGGCTACAAAGTCTCCCTTGTGTTCCCTTCCCCATGCTGCGGTGTCTCGGCACCACACTCCCCCAGCTAGGACCCATTCCTCAGACGCCCACAGCAAGGCCCATGGGGGCCCCAGAGGCCAGATCACGTGACAGGTGTGTGTGCCTGGCCTTGCCCCTCCCCCAGCACAAACGGTGCCAGGCTGGTGCCCTGAGCCTGGGGCTCCAATCAGGAGGGCACCGTGTAATGACCCGTTTCCAGGACACTCGGCATGGCCTCCCGCGGAGGGTGGGGAGGCCCTGGAGGGCAAGACGTGGCCGCATGATTCGGGGTCTCTGACATGCACTGAGCACCGCTGTGCCTCAGTTCCCCTGTAGCGCCTCATCCACTCTGTCTACTGCGGGACCCAGGAGCTGTGGTTCCGGTGATTCTGGGGACCAGGCCTGCTCAGTCTCCTCGCCAACAGCCTGGGGCTGCCCGGGGGCCGCGTCAGGGGTTCCACGGACTCTAGCTAATGTGCCCCTAGGACCCCTTTACCCACCAGCTCTGACTCAAGGACGCCCAGATGGGTCTGTGAGACCCTCCCTTAGTGTTCCCAGCCTATAGTGCTTCACACACACACACACACACGCACACGCAGTCTTTCCACACTTTGCAATCTGACACTCTCCCTCCTGATTTTCTCTTCCTCAGGTCCTCCCCTCAGTCCTGGCATGTTGAATTCCGTCCTAGCATCTACTCTGCACAGGACCCAGACTAACTTGCCTTTGGTGGAAAGATCAAAACTCGAACAACTGGGCTGGAGATTTAGCTCAGTGGTTCTAGCGCCTGCCGAGCAAACACAAGGTCCCTGGTTCGATCCCCAGCAACCACAAACAACAATACCAGGCATGGTAACTCACACCCACCAGCAATCAGTACCACATACCACAAATGCCAGGCATGGTGGCTCAAGCCTGTAATCCCAGCACTCGGGAGGCAGAGGCAGGAGGATTGCTGAGCTCAAGGCTCACTTGGGCTACCTAGTGAGCTCAGAGCCAGCCTTTGTAAAGCGAGACCTTGTCTCAAAAAAAAGAAAAAAAGAAAAAAAATCGAACAACTGACTGCCACATATCCCAGGTTCCTCTGGACCCAGGTCTTGGACACGAATCAGGTCTGCAGGCAGATTCTTTACCTGAGGCACAGGTTCTGGGTACGATCCCTGGAGGCCCAGTTTACAGCGCTTCCAGCAGTTTTGTAAGTTCCCAATTCCCCGTATTAAATTCCTCCTACTTAACATGCCTTGAATGGTTCTGTTTCCTCACCCGACATTGCTACCATGCTTCTCTTTCTACAGATGAGAAAACAGAGACTCAAATGGTCAGAGACCTCGCCACAGTGAGCACAGGGAATTGACCACGGGGCCGGAGTCCAGCCTCAGTCTACACAGCAGCTGCCTGCTCTGCATTCCTTTTACTCCAGGAACACCTGCAGAGATGGGAGTGGAGGGAAACCCATTCCTGCTTTACACATGCGTTCTGCTTTGCACCTTTAAGACTATCACTTAAAAAAAAAAAAAAACATGCTGGGCTAGAGATTTAGCTCAGTGGTTCCAGTGCCTGCCTAGCAAGCGCAAGTTCCCTGGTTCAATCCCGGTAACCACAGATGACAATACCGGGCATGGTGACTCATGCCCACCAGCAATCAGTACCACAGACCACAGTGCCAGGCATGGTGGCTCATGCCTGTCATCCCAGCACTCAGGAGGCAGAGGCAGGAGGATTGCTGAGTTCGAGGCTTGCCTGGGCTACATAGTGAGCTCAGGGCCAGCCTGAACTACAAAGCGAGACCCTGTCTCAAAAAAAAAAAGAAAAGAAAGAAAGAAATAGCCATGCTTTGTTCTGTAAAAGACTTCAGGTGCTTTTTAACCTAAGCAAAAAGAACTTCAAAAGTGTAAATCAAATTTTGCAATATGTTGAAAAACTGAGTTAATGATTAAAATTCAAGACAGCAAAAATGTCTAACAAGTCAGTGCCTTTTTCCTATCCGAGGCAATATGTGTTCATTGCATTACGATGCACATGTGCAAATAACAATTGCAAAATAAAGAGAAGTTACTCAGAATTCTATTCCTCAAGGAAAATCATGGCTGAGTCACGTGTCCTTTGAAGAAATCCCAATTCCTTGCCTTGGCCTGAGTGCTTGGCACAGGCCCAGCTGTCACCCCTCCGTTCTCCGCCCCTGCCACTTCCCCCTTACTTCCTACTGCAGCTCCTAGACTTTCCCAGTGAGACAGACACACTTCTACCTCAGGGCCTTTGCACCTGCTCTTTCCTATCTGACACACTTCTCCCTCAGTCTCCCTTCACTAGCACCATCTCTTCCTTCAGAATTTTTTTTTTTTTTTTGAGACACGGTCTTGCTTTGTAGTTCAGGCTGACCCTGAGCTCACTATGGTGCCCGGGCAAGCCTCGAACTCAGCAATCCTCCTGCCTCTGCCTCCCAAGTGCTGGAATTACAGGCGTGAGCCACCACGCCCAGCAGTGTGGTATGTGGTATTGATTGCTGGTGGACGTGAGTCACCACGCCTGGTATTGTTGTATGTGATTACAGGGGTTCGAACCAGGGAACTTGGGCTTGCTAGGCAGGCGCTGGGACCACTGAGCTAAGTCTCCAGCCTCCTTTCAGGATTTTACTGAACAATCACTTCCTCATTGCCACCTCCCCAGCCATCCTATTTAAAATTTTACTTCGCTCCACACCTACTTCTCTCCGCTTTGTTTTCTCCTCAATGCTTAAAGCAGGGCCTGGAGCCCTCCCTGCTTCCCTTTCTTCCTTTCTCGTTCCACTCCCCAAAAATACAACTGGCCCCTTCATGTAAGACATCACTAAGGCTCCATCTGGAACACCTGGGCTCTGCTGGGTTCGGGGTGCCGAGAGCAAGGGCGGAAGGACGCAGCCTGAGACTTGCCTCCTACATCCAGGCCCTGCCTGGGGGATCCACTTGCTGTCACCGCAAGGCAGAGATAGAAAGACCCTGGTGCACGGCCTCCTTCCTCCGTGTCCATGCCAGACGGCCCTGTCCCCACAGCCCTCTTCTCCACGAAGTCCAGTAGAGTCCTCAACACACTGATCAGAGTCTCTGGGTTCCACTGCTGTGGCTGCTGCCGCCGGAGTCCCAGCCTTAGCGGGGAGCCCTCCCAGGTCATCGCTATAGAAACCCGGATTGTGGAGAGGAGATGACATCTCTTCCCGGGAAATCAGTCCTTGAAATGATCAGGTGCTTAACGAAAACGATGCCGGAGGGTCCCAGAGGTCCCCTGGGGGCCCCAAAGTGGGCCTTTCCTTGCTGTCTTGTGGAGAGCAAACTGGGGAAAATCCTCACCAAAAGAGAGAAAATCGAGTCAGGAGGACCAAGGATACGATTCAGGGGACTTTGTGCCCAAGATCAAACGCTGGCCAGTCACTGGTGGAGAAAGAGCAGTGGGCACACCCTTCGTCTCGGGATTGACCCATCTGAGCACCCGGCAGGACCTCAGGCTGGCCTGTGGGGTTCAGAGACGGCCCTGGCACCCTGAGCACCAGGTTACCAATCCCACCGAGCCACCTGGGGGCGTGTGACCTCGGAAACCTCACGTTCTGGCTGCAACTGTCCCTGCTCCTCTAGCAGAGACTCCGAGACAGGCACAACCCAGCCCCGGGCACCCAGAGCATCTAGACACCTCTGGTGGTCACAGCCAAGGCCCGGGACCGCTGTCATCCAGGGGAGAGCGGCCGGGAAAGCTGCCAAACCCAGCACAGCGTGCAGGCCGTGCCTTCGGTGAGTCACAGGGCCAGGCTGAGGCAGCCATTCATAACGAGTGTGCATCGAGCATCTGCGAGGCCGGAAGTCCTCCCTGGGCAGAGAGGCCACCCTGGCACACCTCTGGCTAATTCTGAAAGGGGCCACGGACCCACCTTATAAAGTCAACAGCGGCACTACAGCCAGGGTCACAGCTTCTGGGGGGCCAGGAGCCGTGTGCCGAGCACAACTTATTAGCATGCACATTTCTGCAGGGCCGGACCGTGTGTCATTCTGCTTCAGGCGATGAAGCCTGACCCCCTCCGGCCTCTCGCTGCCGGGTACTTCTCTGTCTTCCGGGGCCCGCCATGTTTCCGTCACAGCTTCTGGACGGATGTGGCTCCGCGGCTGCCGTAGAGGCCTGTTGGATTTGTTTGCAGACCGGGAGTGACTATGTTAAAAATGAGGGTCAGAGGGTACCTCTAGGAAAACAGCGGCGGGGATCGGTGCGCGAACTTTCGCCTGTCCGTTCCGTGGGTCTCAAAGCCTCTTTGACCCACTTCCTGGTTCACAGATGAGACTGGCCGATACCAGGTCAGGAGCGCCGAGGTATACTCATCCCCTGCAGGAATTCCTTCTCTTCACAGTGTGTCGCATGAGTTTACTTATTGATCGATTTTCCTGTGCTTCAAACCTACTTCCTTAAGTTGGACTAAGAAGACTTTTTTAGCAAACACAAATCTGATGATCAGTTCATGAATGGGATGGAGGGTAGAGGGCAGCAGCCAACCTCCATGAGATGTTGGAACTATATTCGTATATACTCCTCACTGTGCCAGTTACCCAACCCTTCATTCATTCTGCAGGAAATGTTTACAGCCAGGCGTGACAGCACACTACCTCTATAATCCCAATTACTTGGGAGGCTGAGGCAGGAGGATTGCAAATTCAAAGTTAGCCTGAGCAACTTGTGACTTAGCAGGACTCCATCTCTCCAAATAAATTTTTAACATAATAACAAAATGGCTGGGAGTGCAGCTCCGTGGTAGAGCACTTGCCCAGCATGTGGGAGGCCTCAGAGTCCATGGCCCCCTCACAAAAGACAATACTAACAAAGCCCCAGTGCATGATGGGCTTTAGGACCTTCACCCTTAAATCTTTTATCTTCAAAATTATCTTTCCAGGTAGCTCTAATTATTCCCACTGGACAGATGAGAAAGCTGAGGACCATAGTGCTGAGGCCAGTTGCCCAGGTAGGGTAGGGCGGGACCTGGGCCCTTAGCCCTGCTCCTCCCCTGCTGGCCCCCAGCAGCCCTCACCCACCAAGGGGCTCCGGACTCCAGGACCTTCCCAAGCCTCTCGAAGCCTCTCGGAGCATGGCCGGGCCTGCTCCAGGAGCTCTGAAACGCACCCTTCGTTAAGCCCTTTAAAAACTTTTGCGGCCCCACCCTTGAGAGATGCAGAAGTACCAGCCTCCCATGACAGAAAAGAGAGCCCAGCAGCTCCGGGGCTGTGGTGACGCTGGCCTGCCGCCAGCTGTCGCCAGTCCCAGAGCACAGTCAGGGCTGGCAAAAGGGGGAGGGGAGAGGAGCAACGGAGCTCCATGAGGACCCAGGAGGCCTGCGGGAATGCCTGGGCTCTTGTCTGCTCTTCTGCCTCTTCTTTGATGAGGGACCTCAAACTGGCCACACGGCTGGGCATGATGGCTCACATCTGTAATCTCAGCACTCAGGAGGCAGAGGCAGGAGGATTTCTGTGGGCTGCATAGTGAGCTCCGAGCCAGCCTGAACTACAAAGCAAGACCCTGTCTCAAAAACAAACAAACAAAAACTTTTGCTACATAACCTTTTCCTCGGTTTTCAGCTTCAGAAAATGAAGACAATAAGCCCTAGCTGTGGAGGGTGGATGAAATGCTTTCCTACAGTCTTGGCATACACTTTGCCAGGAATCTGAAAGGTGAAGCACAGGTAACTCCCAGTCAGCTTTCCTGTGCCCGAGGCAGACATCACTAATAGATCACAGAGCCCTTCCCCACAGAACCAAACCCAGGGGCAGCTTCAGATCCCAGGCAACCATCTCCCATAGGTGACAGTTGACGTGTCCCAGTAACCTTTTCCAAAACTGGCAGTTTAGAACAAGCATTTCATATATCTCACGGCTCCGTGCGTTAGGAATTCAGGCAGGGCCAGCTGGTACTTGGTTCCTGAGTCAGCACGGTGCTGACGGAAGTGAACTGGTGAGGGCTCAGCCAGCAAGGGGGCTCACGTGAATGGCCTCAGCTTCGTCCACACTGCTGATGGCTCGTGGGGGCTGCGAGGCTGGGCTCCATCGGGCCGCCCTGGTCTCCTGTGGGCTCCAAGGCCTGGATCGCTCCGGCCATGTTCAGTGGGTTCAGGCAGTCATGGACCCGCCGTGCCGATGGGAGGCCAGTGAAGGCATCCGAGGCGTGTCTAACCGAGATAGTGTGGGAGACAAAGCCAGTGTGACCCTTAAGCTGTCCACAAAGGCTGTGGCCCTGCACACCTCTCCCAGGCACCCATGGTCCCCACCTGCACCAACCCAAACCTTCATCATGCTCTGCTCTGTGAGCTACGGAAATGAGCAGGACGTGTCCTCGCCCCCAGGAGCTCCTGGTGGGTCAGAGAAACGGGCACCTTCTGTGAAGAGCAAAGACCAGGCCCCCCATGGAGCCGGGAGACGCGCAATCTCCAGGGAAAGGGGCCTGGGGACTCCTGCTGCCTTTTAAAGATGGACAAACTTTAGACCCGGCACGGTGCATTCTCCATGTCTTTATTGGGCACCTACTGCATGCCACGTAGTGTCAATGGCCCCGAGGCAGCAGCAGTGGACAGAACAGGGTCCCTGGCATGGAAACTGGCTTTGGTCAGTGGAGGCTGACAGGCGAGGAAATAAATAACTGGGGAGCAGAGCCTCCTGTCGTGACCAGCCGTGAAGAAAAGAAGCCAGGAGAGAGGGAAGAGTCACCTGGGTGGGGTGTGGGGGCGTGGAGTCGGGCAGGGTGTCCAGAGGAGGGTGCCAGCCAGGGGCCTCCCACATGCCAAGACCAGGAGGTGGCAATGGAGGCCTCGGTTCTAGCTGAGGAATAAGGCTGGTGCGGCCGACGCCCATGAGGCCAGGGCAGGGGAGGCCCGACGAGGAGCGTGCCCTGAGCTGCGGGCCCCGGGCCCCAGGCCCAGCCCGGTGGAGAACAGACCAACCGGAGCCAAGGTCCAGGCTGCGCAGGGCCGGGTCGGAGACTTCGGTGCAGGGCTGGGTCTGGGGCTTTGGAGCAAGAGCAGAAAGCACTAGCTGTGGACAGATCTGGGGTGCAGAAATGAAAAGAGGCCACAGTGGGCCCCTGAGTAAAGTGCGAATACAGGGCACCATTTCCTGCAAGGTAGAAAGCTGGGGAGGATGAACTTCGCCTGAGTCAGGCCCCACCGTTTTGGCTTGAATTTTAGCTTCTGTTTCCCAGGCACCAGTCGTGAGGGAGGCAGGGCCTTTATCACAGCAGTCCCTGCAGGCGTCACCCGTGACGCGGACTTTCTGGTGCCAGTGTGCAGCCAGAGAACCCGAGGCCTGGACAGCGGTGTGCAGGGCCCCAGCCCCAGAGCAGAGCCGACGGGAGCCAGGGTCGGGCAGGTCCCTCACACGGGCTGTGCCAGTGAGTGGTTCTCACCTGGGCCCTTTAACCTCCATGCTCGGGGCACACCTGGCAGTGTCTGAGGGCACTCCTGGCTGTCACAGCTGGAGAAGGGCCCAAGCCAAGGGCAGAAAGGAGTCCAAGCTGGGCAGACGTTCCATGGAGATGTGCCACAGGCAGATGTCAGGACCAGATACCAGCAGGGCTGCCTGCCGGGCTGAGGAGCCTGGACTCCCCTGTTGGCACCTGGTGTCCTAAGTTAGGCTCTGAGCCCGGGGAAGGTGTGATGGCAGAGTGGGAGGACCCGCTGACAAGTGAGGGGAGACCAGGCCATGGCCCTCCCTGAGCCATCCGTGTTAAACAGGGCAAAGCCTAAAGTCAAAAAGGGGAGGCTCTGGTGTAGGCCCTGGTCCTTGTGGCGATGGGCCAGGGGCCAGGTCTGCTGTCACTCTGTGGGCTCAGGGCCCAGGCTCCAGGGCCCGTGCTGGATTTGGGCAGCTGGCTAAAAAAGCACGGGGTTTCCTCAGCCAGCAGTGCCCACAGCACACTGAGGACTGTGTGCCCGGCACAGACCCACTGGGCCCAGACCCGCTGCAGGTGGTTTCTGGGCAGACAGAGGCCCAAAGCCCAGCATGGAAGACTGAGGCTGGAACTGGTTCTTGAGGTCAGGCCAAGCTGCAGTGGGCCTGTGTCTGTCATGACCAAGTGCTGCTTTCCCAGGCAAGCACTTAGTACTGGCCGGCACCATTGTGAGCCTCGGCTCCCTCCCGATGGCCCCGTCAGGCGGAGCCTCTGTCAGCCCGTCTGTCAGAGAAGGAGGCTGAGGCCCAGGAGTAAAGCAGTTGCCTGAGGTCACACAGGCCACCACCGCTCAAAAGGAGGGAGCGCCCGAGGCCCAGGCCTCACAGGCCGAGGAAGGGGCGCAGCTGGGAGAAGAAGGCGCTGGGACTCGGACCAGGTGGCCCTCGGGGCAGAGCCGAGAGGGAAACCGCAGGACGCGGCTTGAGGCTGGCTGTGAACGTTAAGAAAAGACCGAGACGGTTCTCCCAGGCCGGTGCTGTTTCCCAAGGGGCTTTTCTTCGCCGCCAAACTGGAACGCAGATCTGAACACAGTGGCCCAGGAGGCCTGGGCTGTGGGCTGGGGAACCGAGCCAGGCGGGCGGGCACTGCCTGCCCTGGGAGGCCCAAAGGGCACAAAGGGCACCGTGCTGGGCACCCTGGCCCTCTTCCTGGGCTGCTGGCTTGCAGTTGCCCGGCTGCCCACTCCTCCTTGACAGCCTGATGAGCTCCCAGGCAGACTCGGATGGTGCTGCCCACACCCGGCCTCCCAGCGGTGCCCAGACCGCGAGCCCAGAAGTCACCCGGTTCCCCTGCTCTCTTCTGGGCACCGCGCCCTGTCCCTCGGCAGTTCCCGGGGCCATGTCCAGATGCACCCTGTGTGCCCACCTCTCTCCCTGCCCCCAGCCCTGCCCATGTCACCAGTCACTTTTGACCTGCAGGGCGGTTCACCCTTGCCCCACACTGTCCCACACACAGCCGCCAGAGTGGCATTTTAAGAATGTGAGTCAGGTCGGAGGACTGCCCCGCTCAGAACTTTCCTCTGGCTTCCCGTCACACCAGGAGTAAAAGCCACCCTTCTCACCATGGTCTCAAGGTATTTTCAAGTGCTTCTGCCTTCCGCATTCATCGTTTCCTTTCCCTGGAATGCTCTCCCCCCAGAACCTTCCATGGCTCCCTCCTTCCCATCATCCACATTGCAACTTAAAATGCCACCCTCCCACAGGCCTTTCCTGCTCCCTGTGGGAGCCTTTCGCCGGCCCTTTTTCTTTGCTCAGAAAGGCACCTTCATGGCACATACCACCTGCTGAAATGCCTGACCCCAGTGCCCCCTCCCTCTCCCTGCAGAGATCTGCCAGCCGGTTGGAGTCAAAGACTGAATCTCTCACACAGCTGGTGCCTCAACCCTGGGGTTGGCAGGGTCCTCTGTGTGTAAACTGAGGCACTAGCCCCCCCCCCACAGGCCCCGAAGGAGCTATCACTGTGTCGGTGTGTATCTTACCTTATTGTCCATGAAAAGCCAGATGGAAAGATTAGGTGCCAAAGGGCAAAGTTGCGGAGGGCCCAGAGGGCAGGTGAGTGCAGGTGTGAGGAGTACTGGGGAGCTGGGTTCGAGTCCCAGGCCCGGCCATCTAGCTGCTGAGCAAAGGTTATTTTCCTCCTCTGTAAAATGTCTGCAGCGCTCCAAGCCTCAGTTTCTCCTCAAGGTCACATGGAGGTCAGACACACAGGGGTACACTTGTACTCCGGACTTTAGGAACAAGCACGCGGTCCCCCAAAAAATCAACAAATCTTTACTGAATGTCTGGGGTCCGGGGTCTGGCAGGAGTGGCTCTCACCTTCAGGGAGGACGCAAGGGCATGGACAGATGCGCCCGTGCCAGGGGCATCCTCTGACCAGAGCTGCAGGGAACGCGCTGTTTGGCCAGAAGGAGAAAGAAACGAATGAAATAGCGAAGGGTGGGACAAGTGCAGGATGCTGTTTTTATCCTTAAGTGCTGTAAAAAGCTCACCATCACTGTTCTACAGAAACTGTGGCCAGCTATGTACTCAGGAGGCTGAGGCAGGAGGATTCCAAGTTTTATTCCTACCTGGGTAATTTAGCAAGAGCCTGTCTCAAAATAACTTGAAGCTACCTCCGGTTTTAGTTCTCATAATCCCTTCCAGTTCATTGTTCTAATTAATGTCTGATAGTATCCAGAAAAGAAAAATGTATTTGGCAGGTGATAGAACACAACCCTGTGCTGTCTTTCTCAAAGAAAAACTGAAAATAGCCTGCAGAGTTGTTGACGATAAACACCATCAAAGTTGTAGGGCTCTCAGCACCAGACAGGTGCAGAGTTTGGGGGCCTGGACTGATTTGGCTCTCAGAGCAGGCCCATGCATGAGCATAATGCCTGTCCCTATTTTACAGATGGGGAAACTGAGGCTCACAGAAGACCAGACATTCTCCTAGAGGACAGAGTCTGCACTGGAATCTGCACTCAGATCTGCCTGATTTCCAAGTCCATGTTCTGACCTTTATCGTGGGCTGTTTCTCAACTGACAAATGAAACCAAAATGTGCCCCTGGGTGGTGCCCAGCACCCTGCTCCGACCGGGGGGGCAGGAGATTTATCGTGGTTTCTCAACACCAGGACATCTGCAGAGCAGGCCAGACACCAAAGCCCTTTCAAGGGGCTTGGTAAACACCCTGCACCCTAACCTCAAGGGTCTCTCATCGGCACCAGGACTGGTGTCTCCGACCCCCAGGCCCCTATCCAGACTCATAATCCAGTAAGAAGTGGCCAAGACCTGGGCTCCTGGGGCTTCTCGGGATAGTCTGGTCTCTAACGCAGGTCTGGGCCTGAGCCTCCGGCCTGGGGCCATTGTACACACCCAGCTAACGTGGGCCCCTCGGCTTGTGAGGTGAGGAAAGTTAACTCACCCGAATTCCCACAGTCTTCCTTCTTTCTAGGAGTTCTGTTTTTGTTGTTACACTGAGGATTGAACCCAAGTCTTGCACTGAACTACATCCCCCAGTCCTTCCGCGTTCTTCCCCCTGTACCAGGGATCAAACTCAGGACCTTGTGCTTGCCAGGAAGATGAGCTATATCCCCATCCCTTAGACTTTTTTTTTTTTTTAATTTGGAGACAGAGTCTCACTAACTTCCCTGGGCTGGCCTTGAACTTGCAATCCTCCTGCCTCTGCCTCCTGAGCGGCTTTGATTACAGGTAGGCGTGTGCTACCACACACAGAACTCCTCCCCCTTCTATAGCAGCACTCATCTCAGTGCTTTCGAGAACACCTGAAACCCAGCACACACAGCGCCGTCTCCTAAGAGCAGCCTCCTCTTGAGCCCGGCCCGGAAGAGCCTTTCTGCGCCACAGAGCCCAGGCCAGGGAGCTCATGCCACACTTCCGCCCCAGCCCAGGATGCAAAGAGATGCCGGGCAGGGTGGGTGGGGCCCAGGGGAGGCTTCCGGGAGGGACGGAGCATGGGGCCCGGGTGGAGAGGAGCGAGGAGGTGCCCACACCACAGCCCTGGACGCTTGGCACCTTCACACCGTCCAAAGCCCCGTCTCCCAGGGGCCCCTCTCTCGTCCCCTCCCCCCAGGTCTCCACCGTCTCCTTTGTCAGCTCTGGGCTTCCTATGGGGGGGAAGGTCGGGCACCGTCCCGCTCAGCGAGGCTGGACTGGCGCTGGGTTGGCACGGTCCCCTCCTCCTTCCTCTGGGTTGGGGCCTGGAGGCCACCACAGCCCAAAGGGCGCAGTGTCAAGCCGTGTCCCTGTTGGCTCAGCCCTGGAGTCACCTGTGACCACATTCCGCGTGGAAAGGGCAGGGATCCGGCACGCGGGCGGAGAGGGGCCCCCAAGAGTGAGAGCCCGACTCAGGCTGGAGGGAGGACCGGCCTTTCTCGGGCCCCACTACGGCCCCGCGCGGGGCCTGGCACAGGGCAGGGAGCGGCAGGAGCTGGGAGAGGCTGGGAGCTTGGGCGCCGGCCTCCCCGCCCGCCCCGAGCCCCGGACCCCTCCCTCCCTCGCAGCTGACAGGGCTGGGCCCCGAGCGTGCCGGGGCCTGGAACCGAAACTGAGCAGGGCGCTCACCGGGGACCCTCGTGCTGGGCGGAACCCCAGGAAGCCTCCAACTCCCCTGAGTGTGCCACGCCCAGCGCCCCGGCTCCGGAAGCGGGGCCACCTACCGTCCCCACCGCGGCGCAGTCCCCGGGCAAAGGTGGGGCGGCGGGGCCAGCCAGACTGACCCGCGTACCTGTCACATTTCTGGGCCTGAGCTTGGTTCTGGAAACAGCTGAGACCCAAACCAGGCGTGGCGGAGTCACGCACCTCTCTGAGCTCGGGCTGCCTCACCTGTCAGGGCGGCTGCTCCCTCCGCGGTCTGCGCGGGAGGACGGACGCCCCGAGCGGCGCTGTGACATCCTGCACAGGGCAGGGGCGCCGGAAGGGCCACCCCGAAGGCTCGGCGGCTCGGCACAAGCCCGCTGGGCCCCTGCCCGCCCGCAGCCCGTTTCTACATCTTATTTCCAGTATCTTCCAGGTGGCCCCGACCCTTTGAAATAGAAGCATGGCTGGACAATATCTAGGGTCAGATGAAAAGACTGGGCCGGACAAGGGCTCTCAGGGCGCACAGCGCAGCGGGAGGCTGAAGTTCCATTTCCAGTGCTGCGAAAGGGTGGGGTCTCCGGGGCTCAGGAAGGAGCATGCGCACCGTCTCACCCAAACTTTAGGACACAGCTCGTCCTCAGTCTTGAAAGCAAGATGGTGGCTACAGCCAGATTTTTTTTTTTTTCTTTTTGTGATACTAGAGATCAAATTCAGGACCCGGCACTTGTGAAGCACGTATCATACCACTAAGCTAAATCCCTGTTTTTAAATTGACTGAATAGCTTCTCACATAAGAAGGATGTGATTTTATTTTGTGCAATTTTTATTTCCAGGTTTTTTTTTTGGGGGGGGGGGTCAGTACTAGAGATTCAATGCAAGACCTTCACACTGAGCCACATCCCCAGCCTCTTTTATTTTTTATTTTGAGACACGATCTCACTACATTACTAGGCTGCCCAGGCTGGGCTTGAACTTTGCTCCTCCCGTCCCAGCTTTCCCAGAGTGCTGAGATCACACACATGTGCCACTACACCCTGCTATTCTTTGATTTTTTTGTAAAGGTAGATTATAGCTAGACCTGGTGGTGGTGCACACCTGTAACCCCAGAACTCTGCGAAGCTGAAGCAGGAGGATCATAAGTTCTAACCCAGTCTGGGCAACTTAGCAAGATCCGTCTCACAATAAAATAACATAAAATAAAATAAATAGGGCTGGGAATGTAGCTCTGTGTCGAGGCCCCGGGTTCAATGTCCAGTGTCTAAACAAACAAGCAAGAAAGGCAGGTGATAGGGGCAGGGATGTGGCTCAGTTCAGAGGAGAGCATGTGCTCAGCCTGCTGGAGGCCCTGGGTTTGACCCCGGCACTGTGAAGGAAGGAAGGACTGGCAGGGAGGGAGGGAAGGAAAGAGAGGAAGGAAGGAGGAAGGGAGGAGGAAAGAAGGAAAGAAACTGAGAGGGAAGGCCAGAAAGGAAACGTGCAGTGCGAGTTCCTCCCGCGCCCGTCTGGGCCTCCTCCAGCCCCGCGTCCTCTCCAGGCGGGGGGTACGGGAGAGCTGTGGGCTCCACACACAGGGCCAAGGCATGTGGTACAGGCGGGCTGAGGTCCACCTGGCCAGAAGTCCTGGCACCTGCTTTCTCCATGGCCCGGCCGTGAGGGAGGATGAAGGCCAGGGATGGGCCTCTGGCTTCACATGACAGACCAGGCAGCCAGGCTACTGTGAAGGGGCCGTGGAAAAGGAGGGGCCGGGAAAGGGGGCTCCGGGGCTCCCCAGTGACCACCCTCTGCCAGGGCTTCCCATGAGGTCATCTCCTAAGCAGCAGGGGTGTGAGAACACATGTGTGTGTGTGTGTGTGTGTGTGCGCATGCACACACACACACGGAAAGGGAAGAGGTGACGTTTATCAAAGGTTAGCAGGCAGCAGAGTCCATGCTGACTGGGAGTTCGGGGAGAGACAAAGCCAAGACGGGCCCTTTCAAAAAGTCACGTGCTCGTTGGTCGCAGGGGTGACACCTGTAACCCCAGCATGGAAGGAGGCTGAGACCGCAGGACTGTAAGTTCAAATCCCACCCCCCAACAACTCAACAAAACACTGTCTCAAAATAATAAATAAAAAGACAGAGGATGTAGCAGGGCGGCAAAGTACCCCTGGGCTTGAGCCCCAATATGGTTTAAGAAAATAAGAAAGAAAGAGAAAAGAAAAGGCACACGCTCAGCTGGGGCTAGGGCTTCACAGGTTCCCCAGGAGTCCCGCTGGCCAGCTCCACTCACCCGTCTCTGTCACGGGACCGACAGAGCCAGCTACAGCTCTGTGGATGCACCGCCCTTGCCCATGTGGGCCTGGTCCCACCCTGGGGTCCAAGAGACCCCTGAGCCAGGCCCGAGTCCAGGGACCAGGGAGGTACAGGTGTGAGAGGCTGGCCTGGGCTTCCCAGCTTCCCTGACCTCCCGGGACTGGAGCGAGGCGCCTGACAGACATGCACCTCCCTGGGGTCCACACTCAGGGCTACTCACACCCACCCACATCCCCTCAGAGGCCCTGAGGAAGGGAAGGGCTTGGGGAGAGCTTATTCGCACTGTACCCAGTAAGAAGGTGGAGACGCTGCTGCTTGGCAGAAGTTCAGAGGTGGGGAACTGAACCGGTGGAAAAGCTCCATACTGGTGCCAGGACAGAGGCCACGGCTCCAGGGAAAACGCTTTACCACAGCCGGGACCTCTGTGGGCAGCAGAGATGTGAATGTCAACAGCGCCTCCTGCTGGACATTTGCTGCCTTACACTGTCCATGTCAGGTTAGAAATGGGCAAAAAAAGAGGGGGAGGGATAGACCCTAGAATGTCATACTAAAACAAAACAGTTCAACAGTACCTATCATAGCTTCTCAGAATGGACTGAACCCCAGAAAGGTGTGCATCTGTGTGATGCTAAGTATCCTAAATACTGTGCTGAGATGATCTCATTTCATCTTCCCACAACCCTGAGAGACAGAAACTATTATTAATGCCATTTTCAGATAAGGAATCTGAGGTACAGGGATAAGTCGTTTTTTTGATGTCTCGGGTTATTTAGTAGCAAGGTTAGCTTTCCAGCCAAGATCTCTGACATGAAAGCCCCCCGGTCTTAACTACATTCTTGGGCCCCCATCAAGCCCAGGAGCACTTTCATCTCTGCTGGGACCTCAGAGTTGGGAGAAATTGAGAATGCTGCAGTGAATTAGTGATGCCTGCATGGGCACCGGAAGGATGCGGCTCTGTGGGTTGGTTTTCACCTCTGATCTAGCGCAGTCTCTTGGCCACCGTGATTGTTCCAGGATTCTGAGAAAGTGACCGAAGCTCTGGTCTGTTTCACTTGTTCACCCAATAACTAAAAGGCATCACAAATATTTAGATACCCACACTAAATAAAAGTAGTTGATAGTCTCCGTGAGCTCCGGACAGGGACGTGCCGTCCGTGACCCACTTTCCTACTGACACACTTCAGAGGTCAATAAATCTCCCTCCACACTGTCATCTCCCACGGAGCAGCCTCATTGTCCTGCAGACTGGTCTCTACGCAGCAGGCCCCTGCATGGCCTTCTCGGGCTTGCAAAGCTCTTTGTATATACGCATATACAGACAGCAAAGCAGGACAGAGAATCATCACTCCCATATCACAAGTGAGAAAAACCAGGCCTTAGTGGGCTGAGGATTTCATTCAGGGCCCTGTGCCTGCCTCAAGAGTACAAGGTCCTGAGTTCAATACCTCGTACAGGAATAACAAAAATCAAGCCTTGGAGTAGTACAGCAGGGAATCTCCTTATCACACCATGCCCCTCGGATTCTCAGAGCTTCATATGGACAGTTCTGAGACCCCCCCAAAAGACCTCAGGTCGGGTAAGAAGGAGGTCAAGGAAGCAGGAGAGACTCAAAGGCTCCAGTAAAAGGGTGAAAAAGACCAGGTTGCCTGGTCTGGTGTCTCACAGCCAGTCACTTTCCTTCAGTGTGTGGTGCCCCCTGGTGTCCATGCTTAGGCAATGCTGCTAGTTGCATCAGGAGGCCTCTACCAAGGAGAATGGTGGCTGGAGGCAGGTCAGGGTGGAGCCTCCTTTGAACCTCTCCTGGGGGTTCCTCTCAACAAGGCTTTTCCATCCGTTAGAGACCTGGGCCTGTGTCCAGATGGGTGAGGCTCCTTCTGGCTCCTTCAAAGTTTATCAGTCCCTTTCCAGAAATCTAGAACAGTCCAGGCTTTCTGAAAGTAGTCCTTAAAAACAAAACAAAAAACTACCACTCTGCCGGGCATGGTGGCTCATGCCTGTAATCCCAGCACTCAGGAGGCAGAGACAGGAGGATTGCTGAGTTTGAGGTTTGCCTGGGGTACATAGTGAGCTCAGGGCCAGCCTGAACTACAAAGCGAGACCCTGCCTCAAAACAAAACAAAACCTACCACTCTGCCCAGGGATATCAGTCCCAGCAGGGACCCAGGAAGAACAGACTCCTTCGCAAGCCCTAAGGAAGATCATGACCAAAATTTCTGAGCAAAGAGAAAAATAAAAGGTGCAGGGAGATATGGATAGGCAGGACCAGAGTGATGCCTATGTGTCCCCGAGGCCACACAGCAAAAAGCAGTCCAGCTGGGTGACCCGAGCCTCAATTCCTGAGTCCCTCCTCATCACAGCAATCTAGTACTTTCAGAAAATGTTCATAAAATACAAATAAGCAACTGCGAGAAACTCAAAGTGTTCTAAATACATGTCAGGGGAGAATTCATTAAAATAAGACACAGCGCACAAGAACCACGCAGGGCCTCGCAGCAAGGAAAGCGGCCTCTGCGCACTAACCAAGGGAAGTCTCCGGACAGCCTGGCCCACGGAGCCAGCAGCAGGATGACAGAGCACAAGCACAGAGCCTCGCTGTGTCCCCGCTCCCCAGAAACTACAAGCAGAATGAAAAAACACACAGAGAAGGAAATTGTCTATTTCCGTGGGAAAGGATTTGGAAAATCAGTCCCAGGCTGATGCCGGCAGCTCCTTCCGGGCTGGGAGGGGAGGACAGGAGGTGGGACCCAGTGCTGGTTTTGACGGTTTAGAGGGAAAATATATTCCTGTATTGCTTGTGTGATTAAAAATGCAATATTAGAGAATGATCAGAGGAAGAGAAGGGAAAGGGAGGGAAGGGAGGAGGGAGAGGGAGGGGAGGGAGGAAAGGGAAGGAGCGGGGAGGAGACGGCCAGGAGGCCGCAGCGCGCAGGAGCCCAGGCCGCCCTGAGACGCAGGAGGCTGCTGTTCCCGCTCAGCCTCCGCTTTCCCAGGAGCACCTGCCCCGTCTTGGCACCACAGTGCCTGTCCTTGCATGCCGCATCCGGCCAGCACCCTGGGAGCCACTGCCGAGCGCCTGGGGGCTTTCCCAGGCCTGGAAGGAGCAGATAAGTTCTGGGAGGCGCCAGGCTGTTCTTTCGGGAAAGGGAGAGGGGGTTTTCAGTGAGACTGGCCCTCCGCCTCCTCTCTCACCTGTGTGTGCCAGCTTTGG
>PVIC010033202.1:0-20261 GCA_004025085.1 Thryonomys swinderianus
AGATATCTGGATAATGGAAGCAGCCTTAGAAATGGTTGGACCTAAGTCACTGTTAGCAAAACACTGTCACGTGAGAGAAACAGTAACAACCCTTGTGTTGTTCAAGGCTCTGTGTTAATCTGGATTTTCCAGAGAAAACAGAATATATAAGAGATACATATATGCTGGGGTCTCTCAGTTAGAGAGGCTGGCATGTCCTACAGTCTTCTACTGGAGACCTAGGAATGCCAGTGGAGTACTTCCAGTCCAAGTCCAAAGTCCTCATGGAAATTTCTGTCTAAGACTGAAGATCTGAGAACTTTGAGTGCTAGTGGTATAAATTATACTGCAAGTTCAAGGTCAAGTCCAAAGGGAGGAAAAGACTGATGTCCCCACTTGAAGACAGAGAGTGAATTTTGTTGTTTCAGTTCTAGTTCTATTCATGTTTTCAATGGATTAGATGATGTCTTCCCACATTGGAGAGGGCCATCTGAGTTCTTCAAGCTATCAATTCAAGCATTAATGTTATCCAGAGGATAGTCTCACGAACAGATACACCAAGAATAACATTTTAACAAATATCTCAGCATTCCATAACCCAATGAAATTGACATGTAAAATTAGCCATTATGGGGTCTCTGTTACTAAGTCAATTCCTAACAAAAACTCAAAGTACAATAACTCAAACCATTAACACTTATTCCCATGAGCATTCCACCCCTACTCTCACCCATACATATGCGTGCACATAAACACATTGTGTCCTAGTTCCCCATTAGATACTCAGCAATGAGTTGAGGAATCTGTTGTTGGATGAGATCAGCAGCACTATCACTGGCATGATCACTCCCTGCTGCCTTGGGTGGCAGCTCATGAGTGTGCAAGATCAAGCTTCCCACAGGGTTCTAGTCAGCCTGAGTGTGCTTGGTTATATATAAAGGGGTACTCAAAGCATTTTTCAGACACCAATTTCTTCAAAGTTTTAGCAAAAACCATTTTGAATTCTTTATCTCGTAAAAGGCTTTGTCATTTGCACAAGACAGAAGTCAGAGAAGTCAATTCTCTTATCTTAACAAATTTCACACTTCACACAAGCACCAGGAAAACTGGAAGTGCTAAGGTGTTGCTCTTTTTGTATTATCAGTGAAGTCTCAGTGGTATTCACATGGACTGAACTTACTACTTCAAGGAGGGAAGATTAGGCCAACCTTTCCTTAAACATGTTCTGTTGAAAGATGTTACATGGGAAGTGAAAGGGTTTCAGAGTCTAATAAATGTGAGAAAAGCCTATTATAAAAGTAAATAAATAAATGAACACTTTTTCCCATTCCATCACCCAGGGTTTTCAATGTGGTGGTGTGTGTTATGAATCCCCTTCAGGAAGACCAGGGTACAGTGCTGCCCACAGAACGCCTGCACATGGAATGTTTCTAGGGAACTTACTTGCTGATTATGTAAGCTTGTTCTCCTTGTTGGTCATATCTGCAGAGGAGGAGAATATATCATTAGCCCACTAGATCCAAGGAGCAATTTGTCAACCCCTTACTCTCCTCCAAATTTTACCCTTTCTTTTTTGCATTATCTCACGCCTATTTGTAGTGGTTAGCTCTATGTATCAAGCTGGACAGGTCACAAACTCAGGTGTCCCATCCAACACAGGTCTAGATACTGCTGTGAAGGTGTTTTGTAGCTGTAGCTAATGTTTATGATCAGATGACTTTTAAAAAATCCAATGACTTTAAGAAAATTCAGTCAGTTGATAGGCTTTAAGAGCAAAACAAAAGCTTTCCTGGGAAAAAGAAACCCTGCCTAGGCTGTAGAAATAGCTTCTGTCTAAAATTTTGCCAGCCTGCCTACCAATTTTGGACTTGCCTAGCCATACCAGATAATCATGTAAACTAATTACTTGAAGATATATGTGTATGTGTATTCAGTCAATATATATTCATATATACTGTGCACATATGTCTGAGTCACACATAATACTGTGTGTATCTAATATATAAGAATCTGATTATTCTAATATATAAGAATCTGATTATTCAACCAACCACAAATTGAAAGTAATCAGTAAAAAATTTTCCAGAAAGTCTCAAAAAAAGTAAAACTTGAATTTTCTGCATCCTGGATACTACAGTAAATTCACACAAACTGACACAGTGACCCTCTGTTTTGCAAATCCTCAGTTTCTGTCTAGTATCAGATTTGAGTATTGTTCACCTGCAGTCTTATTCGTGTTCTATATAGTTCAAGTATGATGGGTAATCTAGAAAGAATGCATACAGACATTTTTCCTTGTCATCATGCCCTACAAAATGAACCAACTACATATATGGCACTTACAATGTATTAGGTATTATAAGTCACAAGAGATGACTTCCAGGAAGATATATGTTGGTTTTGACAAATATTAAACTGTTTTATATAAAGGACTTCAGCAAATATAGATTTTTGTACCAGTGGGAGTTCTTGAACCCAGCCCCCATGACCACCAAAGAAAGACAACCTGTATTCATGTGGAGGCAGCCAGTACAAGGAGCAGTGATATCAAAGACATATATAATCATTGGTTCTATTTCTCTGGAAGATCCCTGACTGGTATACTATATAAACAGAGCAGGAAATAGCACAGTTGCATCCCTAGCTAATTCCTTCCCAACTTGGAGTGCATTTAGCATCACAGAGGAGGTTAAGAGCAAGAAAATCTTTGGGCAGAAGAGTCTTATTCAAAATCAAATAGAAAGGACGATTTCACAGAGTATGAAGACATTCTCTGGGGAAGAGAAGAAGGAAAAAAATTAAAGATGTCTGTAGGCTTCATTTCCTATTCACAATAAAGGCTTCATCATCTTATGACCCCAAAGAGATTTGCCAATTGTTGTTCCTTACTTGTGATCACTTGTAAAAGCTCAGCTCTTCCAAATCATTTCAATATCCTCTCTCATTTGAACCACACCAAGTAATTTTAATTGTCAAAGAAAACCAAAGCCAAACCCCACATCCTTTAAAATAAACTCCTCAGTAATATAAGATTCCAAAAATTTTGGAATGCTTTTATCTTTTCAAAGTGTAATATTGTGAAATTTTATTTGAGGCTCAAAACTTGTATAGACAAAAATCTGAAAATTTGAAGCACTAATTTAAAAATCCAATATTCAGAACTGAAACATTTCAAAAAATCACTCAAGACAGTGAGAGACTTGGTCTTATCCTTTAGGCTGTCATTGATGATCTTAACAGTGAGGCATAATGAGAAATAAGTAATCTTTAAGTGTAATGATATATATAGCATAATGTATACATTTATCAAACAGGTTTCGCTGATGTGGAAACATGAATTAACTTAAATTTCAATGTTTCTTGTATGAGAAAACCCTGGGTAGTGATTTTACATAACCCTCTTCTTACAGCAACGTTCAAAAACCAAAAGCAAACTTTGAAAGAAAATCTCCAAAAATTTCTGCACCAAAAGAAGATAAATGTTAGCAAAGATCAATACAATCAAACAAATCTAAACATTGCCTAAAGCCCTCTGTGAAGTAAGCTTCAGAATAGACTGGGAAAATGAAGCTCATAAAATGAAGAAAAGTATGGTGCAACCTTACACTCTCTATATTCATCCCAATCTATTTTCAAATAAGAATCCATACTATAAAAGTCACCCTTATTAAACTTATTTGCAAGGCAGATTTTACTAGACTCAAAAAGAATATTTAAAGAGTCAGTTGAGAAATGAGGTAAACTTCGTATTTTTGTGGTACTCTTATTGCATTATTATAAAAATAATGATAATTTATGGCTACATTAATCTAAATGTGGCAAAATACAGAACCTTTCTCCTCAAGTTCTCAACAAAATTAAAAAGTCACTAAGAGCAACTAAGGAAGGAAACAAATGGGACATTTTTTCATAGGAATTCAAAATGGCAGTCAAAAAAAGAAACATTTTTGGTATGATCAAGAATAGCTCTTTATATCAGTTTTAACAAAAGCAGAATATAGGAAATTAATTGAACCCAAAGATTGCCAGCAATTCTCAAAATACCCTACCAAATAGGGAGGTATAGCATAAGACACTGAGCAAGGAGTCAGCTCTAGAAGCCAAGGAAAAATTTTGGGGAGTAGAAGAAGACTATAAACCAATGATGGAGCCTTAGCTAAAAGGGAAAAGAAGAACAATTTAAATACAAAGGAAGTATCAGAGAGGAAATTATAAAAATCAGAGCAGAAATCAATGAAATTGAGACCAAAAAAATACAAGTCATTGACAAGTTGGTTCTTTGAAAGAATAAATAATATAGATAAACCCTTAGCCAGTCTAACCCAAAATGGTAGGAAAATACTCAAAGCCAATTAGAACTAAAAAAATTACAGTAGACTCTGCCAATAGCCAGATGATCATTAGTAACTATATTGACAGCATGTATCCTAATAAAATGGAGAATTCAGAAGAAATGGATAGACTTCTAGATACATAAGAATTACCAAAGCTAAACCAAGAAGACATAGAAACTTGAATAATCCAATATCAAACAATGAGATTGAAAAAGTAAAAAAAAGTTACAGAAAAAGAAAAACCCAGGTCCCAGAGGATTCACTGTCAAATTCTACAAGAACTTTAGGGAAGATCTTCTGCCAATATACTTCAAACTCTTTAATGAAAGCAAAAGGAAAGGAATGCTCCCAAATTCATCCCAGGAAGGTAATATTACCCTAACTCCAAAACCAGAAAAAGCTCCAAGTGAAAGAGAATTACAGGCTAATCTTTTTTTTTTTTTTCTTTTTGAGACAGGGTCTCGCTTTGTAGTTCAGGCTGGTGCTGAGCTCACTATGTAGTCCAGGCAAGCCTTGAACTCAGCAATCCTCCTGTCTCTGCCTCCCGAGTGCTGGGATTACAGGCGTGAGCCACCACGCCCGGCACTGTGGTATGTGGTATTGATGGCTGGTGGGCGTGAGTCTCCACGCCCAGCATTCTATGTGGTTACCGGGGATCGAACTCAGGACCTTGCGCTTGCGAGGCAGGCGCCTGAACCACTGAGCTAACCCTCCAGCCCCCCAGGCTAATCTTTTTAATAAACATAGACCAATAACCCTCAAAGCAATACTGGCAAACAGAATACAACAAATCATCAAAGACATTATATGTCATGATCAAGTAGAATTCTAGGAATGCAGGGTTGGTTCAACACATGCAAATCAATAAATGTGATATATACACAGAACCCAGTGCAAAAGTTACATGATGATCTTATTTGCTGTAGAAAAGGCCTTTAACAAAATCCAACATACACTTCTGATTAAAACCCTGAAAATCAATGGATAGAAAGACCTAATCTCAATCTAATTAAAGCCATTTATAACAAATGAATGATCCATATTAAATGAAACTTTCCATTACCTCAAACTTTCCCTCTAAAATCAAGAATAAGATGAGGAGTTCTCACATAACCACTATTGTTCAATATAGTCCTCTAAACATTAACCAGAGCAATCAGACAAGAGAAAGAAATAAAAGGGACATATACAAAAAAGAAAAAGTCAAATTATCATTGTTTTGAGATTACATAATACTCTCCACAAAAGACCCAAAAAATACAACCAAAAGACTCCCAGAATTCATAGCCAAATTCAGTAGCATAGCAAGATACAACATCAACACTCCACAATTATGTTTGACCAGAGATTTAGCTCAAGTGGTATCATACCTTGAAAGCACAAGAGCCCAAGTTGAATCCCCAGTACTACAAAAAGAAAAAATCAATTACATTCCTATACATTAATGAACTAATGATAAATACACCACGAGTGGCATTATGGAAACAATATCTTTCCAAATAGCATCAAGAAAAAATAAATACTTAGAAATTAACCTAACCAGTAATGTAAAATAGTGGTCTGAAAAAAAAAATTTGAAGTGGACATCAATAAATTGAAAGATAACCCTGTTCCTGGATAGGCAAAATGAGTATAGTCCAAATGGCAATATTTTCAAAACTGTTATACAGATTTAGTGCACTGCAATCAAAATAGCAACAGCATTTCTCACAGAACTAGCAAAAACAATCCTAAAATTCACATGGAACTAGAAGAGTCCTAGAATAGCAAAAGCAATCCTGGGCAACAAGAACAAGGCAGGAAGCACCACAGTCCCATACTTCAAGTTATATTGCAAAGCTACAGAGATGGATACAGAAAAGAAATAGATATGTGGATCAATGGAACAGAATAGAGGATGCAGAATTGATTCTAGGCATCATTGGCTACCAGACCTTGGGAAAGGGTGCCAAAAATTTGTGCCAAAAGAAGAGCTTCTTTAACAAATGGTGCTGGGTAAACTGGCTATTGACAAACAGAAGATTGAACCTAGATCCATATATCTCCCCATGTACTACTATACTAAGATCTAAATAGATATAATATCTAAATATTAAAACAAAAACACGGAACCTGCTGGAATATAAAATAGGTAAAATTTTTGAAGACACAGACATTAGCAAGGACTTTCTGAAGAGAACTTCGGTTACATAGGAAATAGTATAAAGAAACAACTAATGAGATCACAACAAATTAAAAGCCTTCTTCACAGCAAAAGAAACAACCAACAGAATGAAGAGACAACCTACAGAAATGGGGAAAAAAATTTTGCCAGATATTCCTTAGATAAAGAACTAATATCTAGGATATATAAAGAACTCAAAACACTTAAACTCTCCAAAATAAAACACCCACTCAAAACATGGGCAACTGAAATGAGCAGAAGAAATACAAGTACCAATAAACACATAAAATCTTCAACAGCTCTGGCCATCAGAAAATTAAAACAACACTTACTTCAGAAAGAATGGCTATTATCAAGATACCAGATAATAACAAAATATTGGTGAGGCTTCAGGGAAAAAAAGAAAACCCTTCTGTTTTGTTGGTGAGAAAATAATCTAGTATAATCACAGTGGAAATCAGTATGAAGACTCATAATAGCTAAATCTTGGTAGCAGTCTATATGCCCCTCAACAGATAAATAGATTTTTTAAAAAACATGGATTGGGACCATGCCAGAAGCCCACAGGACCTCCATTCCTGTGTGGACAAGTCTGGACAAGTCTGGACAAGTGCTGTTTAGGTCATGCAGTGACTTTTGTCACTGGCCAGCAAAATAGAAATAAGAAAAAAATTCAAAAACCCAGATATAAAGATCATTACCACATGGGAATTCAGGGAAAAGGGAAATGGATCAAAATGAAGCTCAATCACCAGGACTCTCTCAGTTGGTAACAAAAGCACGTCTGGAAATCAGAACTGATCTTTGATACAAAAACACAGATGTTGTCCACAGTAAAAGATATGATTAGACGTCAAGAACATAATAGAATCTGAAATAATAGAAGCAATGGAACCTTTTAAACAGCTTCAAGCAGGTGTCTAGGTGATAAAAACAACAATGAATGTTTGCAAGGTAGGATGGAGCTAAGGAACAAATTTCAGAATAGAGGAGAGAATTGCAGCCAATGAAAAGGAAAGATATAACTTATGTAAAAATAACAGGGGACCATGAAAAATCAGTCCAACAGCTCATAGATGACTCAAAGAAGAATAACATAAAACCGACTAGAGTCACTGAGGAAGGAGGAGACAGTGCAAAACACATTTTTTAAATGTTCACAGATATAATGACAGAAAACTTCATAGGAAAAGGAAACTAATAGGACATACAGATAGGTGAGGCATGTACAACTCTGAAAGGCTGATATAAAAAAAATCTACACCTAGGCATATAACTACCAAGGTTCCAGATATCCAATAAAATTATGAAATACTGGGCCAGAGATTTAGCTCAATGGTTTCAGCACCTGCCTTGCAAGTACAAGGTCTTGAGTTCAATCCCCAATAACAACATACAATGTTAGGCATGATGACTCACGCCCACCAGCAATCAATACCACATACCACAGTGCCAGGCATGGTGGCTTACGCCTGTAATCCTAGCACTCAGGAGGCAGAGACAGGAGGATTGCTGAGTTCGAGGCTTGCCTGGGCTACATAGTGAGTTGAAGGCCAGCCTGAACTACAAGGTGAGACCCTGTCTCAAAAAAATAAATAAAATAAAATACTTAAAGAAAAAAAAAACACATACAAAGGGAAGCCCATCAGGATCACAGCAGACTTTTCAACACAAATGCTCAATGCAAGGAGAACCTGAGTGAAGCGTTTCAAGTCTTGAAGGGAAACAATCTCTAACCTAGATTAATGCACCCTGAAAAATTATCTTTCAAAATTGATGGGGAAATAAGATCTTTCCATAACAAAGAACACCTGAAAAACCTCACAAATACAAAATGTGTGCTCCAAAAAATTATCAAGAATATCTTGGAAAAAAACAATGAAGGTCATAAACTCATGAAACCCAGCAGAGTGAATTCATTGGGTAAGGCAATAAACTGAATGGAAAGAGAGAAAGCAAAGAATAAAAGACCCAAGAACAGGAAAACACCATGACAGGTATAAATCAGGCCATATCAGTCATAACCATTAATGTCAATGGCCTCATTGAGTCAATGAGAAGACAAAGACTGGCAGAATGAATTAAAAAACAAGACCCTACAATATCCTGCATACAAGAAACACACCTGATTCAGAAAGAAAGCCATACACTGAAAGTAAAAGGATAGAAAACAATTCTCCATATGACATTAAACTGCAAAATAGCAGGAATGGCTATCCTATTTGCAGACAAAATAGATTTCAAACCAAAACTGACTAAGAGAGACAAAGAAGGACACTACATCCTTGTACAGGGAATAGTCCAAGGCAAAGAGATGACAGTTATAAATATTTATGCACCAAATTCCAGTATATCTAGCTATACAAAACAATTATTAATGAAATGAAAGGCCAGATAAGCACTAATACAGTAGTAGTAGGGGACTTCAATACCACACTGTCACAACTACACAGATGAACAGCACAAAAAAATCAATAATGAAATACTTCAACTGAGCCAAACCTTTGAACAAATGGACTTAATAGATGCCTACAGAATATTTCACCCTACAAAGTCAGATATACATCCTCAGCTCCTCTTGGGTTATTCTCCAAAATAGAACACATCCTAGTCCACAGACCAGGTTGTGAAGTCATCCCCTGTATACTGTTAGACCATAGTGCCTTGAAATTGGAGCTGAATAGCAAAAGAAATTCCAAGATCCTCACAAACACATGGAAATTGAATAACACTCCACTGAACAATCAACAGGTCACAGAAGAAATTAAACAGTCTTTATAATTAAACATAACCCCAATACAACGTACAAGAATTTATGGAATACAGTGAAAGCAGTTCTATGAAGGTAATTCATAGCAGTGAATCCCTACACCAGGAAAACAGAGCAAATTCAAATAAACAATCTAATGCTGAACCTCAAGCTACTAGAAAAAAGAAGCAAGACTAACTCAAAGCTCGTACTAGGGAGGAAATCATAAGGATTAGAACAGAAATTAATCCAATGGAGACTAAGAGAATAATACAAAAAAAATCAATGAATTGAACAGTTGGTTATTTGAAAAGATAAACAAAAATTGACAGAACCCTAGCCAACCTTATCAAACAAAGGAAGGAAAAGGCTCAAATCCACAGAATTTGAGGGGGAAAATTACCACAGATCTAGCAGAAGTCCAGAAGGTAATAAACACCTACTTTGAAAATCTGTACTCCAATAAGATGGAGAACATAGAAGAAATGCATAGATTTCTAGAAATATATGAACCTCCAAAGTTGAACAAAAAAGATATAAAAGTGTTAAACACCCCAATATCAATCTGTGAAATTGAGAATGTAAAAAAACTGACCAACGAAGAAAAGCCCTGGTTTTGATGGCTTTACTGCTGAATTCTACAAAACTTTCAAAGAAGAGTTAATGCCACTGCTTTTCAAACTCTTTAATGAAAGTGAAAGGGAAGTAGTGTTCCCAAATTCATTCCTGGAAGCAACCATTACATTGATTCCAAAAGCAGAGAAAGACCCAACCAAAAAAGAGAATTACAAACCAGCCTCCCTAATGAACACTGATGCAAAAATCCTCAGTAAGATACAGGCAAACAGAATACAGAAAATCGTCAAAAAGATCACACACCCTGACCAAGCTGGATTCATCCCAAGGATGCAAGGATGATTCAATATTTGTAAATCAATAGTCATAATGCACTAAATAAACAGACTCAAGGACAAAAACCATATGGTCAACTCAATAGATGCAGAAAAGCATTTGACAAAATCCAACACCTATTCATGATTAAACCCTACAGAAAATTGGAATAGATGGACTTTATCTCAACCTAATAAAAGTTATATTAAAGAAACCAACAGCCAGCATCACCCTAAATGATCAAAAACTGAAATCTTTCACATTAAAGATCAGGAACGAGACAAGGTTGTCCACTTTCACCACTCCTGTTCAATATAGTGCTAGAAATCTTAGCCATAGCAATTAGACAAGAAAAAAATAAAAGGAATAAAGATAGGAAAATAAAAAGTTAAACTGTCACTATTTGCTAATGACATGATGCTCTATAAAGAAGGTCCTAAAAACTCAACCAAAAACAGCTAGACTTAATCACCAAATTTAGTAGTATAGCTGGATACAAGATCAATGCTCAAAAATCAATAGCCTTGCTGGGCGGAGTGGCTCACGCCTGTAATCCCAGCACTCAGGAGGCAGAGACAGGAGGATTGCTGAGTTGGAGGCTTGCCTTGGCTACATAGTGAGTTCAGGGCCAGCCTGAACTACAAAGTGAGACCCTGTCTCAAAAAAAAAAATCAATAGCCTTTGTATATACAAACAACAGACTCACCAGAAGAGGAAACTGGGGAGTCATGCCTTTTTATAATAGCATCCCAAAAAAATGAAATATCTAGGAATCAGTTTAATAAAGAAAGTGGAAAACCTCTGTTCTGAAAACTACAGTACTCTGAAGAAGGAAGTAGAAGAAGATATCAGAAAATGGAAATATATCTCTTGTTCCTGGATGAGAAGAACCAATACTGTCAAAATAGCTATACTCCCACAACTACTATATAGATTTAATGCAATTCCAATTGAAATTGATCACAGATCTAGAGAAAAGCATCCAAAAATTCATCTGGAACCACAAGAGACCTAGAATAGCAAAAGCAATTCTAGGAAACAAGGACATGGCAGGGTGTATCATGATCCACAACATGAAACTATACTACAAAGCCACTGTAATGAAAACTACATGGTACTGGCAAAGTAACAGATGTGAGGATCAGTGGAATAGATTAGAAGATCCAGAAACAACTCCAAATACACTAAACCACCTCATCTTCAACAAAGAAGCCAAATATCTTCAATGGAGGAAAGATAGCCCTTTAACAAATAGTGCTGGAAAAACTGGGCTTTAACCTGCCAAAGGCTAAAGCTAGACCTATCTCTTCCACCATGTACTAAACTAAAATCAAAGTGGATTCGAGATCTAAATATTAAAAAAACAGAAACACTAAACCTACTGGAAAACAGGTTAGGTAGAACTCTTGAAGACATTGGCTTGGGGAAGGACTTAATGAACAAAACCTCTATAGCACAAGAACTAGCAGAAGAAATCAATAAATGGGATCTCATCCTATTAAAAAAAACACTGCACAGCTGGGTGTGGTGGCTCACGCCTGTAATCCTAGCACTCGGGAGGCAGAGACAGGAAGTTTGCTGGGTTCAAGACTTGCCTGGGCTATATAGTGAGCTGAGGGCCAGCCTGAACTACAAAGCAAGACCCTGTCTCAAAAATAATAAAAAATAAAAAATAAATTTAAAAAGTAGAACGATGTTATTTAAAAAAAAAAAAAAAACACTGCACAGCAAAAGAAACTGCCTGCAGAGCAAAAAGACATCCAACAATATGGCAAAAAAATTTTACCAGCTGTTCCTCAGACAAACAGCTACTGTCTAGAATATATAAAGAGCTTTAAAAAATCAACACCCCCAAATTTAAAGATCCAACTCAAAAAGGGGCATCTGAACTGAATAGACACTTTTCAGATGAAGTAAAAGCAGCTAAGAAACACGTGAAGAAATGCTCGGTATCACTGATCATTTAAGAGATGCAGATGAAAACAACTCTGAGACTTCATCACACTCCACAAAGAACAGCTGCTACCTCAAAATTAGCCAGCAACAAATGCTGGCAAGGCTGTGGAGAAAAAGGAACCCTTCTCCACTGTTGGTGGGAAGGTAGACCAGTACACCATTATGGAGATCAGTGTGGCGATTTCTCAAAAAACTAGGATTAGAGGTTGCATGTGAGCCTGCTATTCCCCTGCTAGGGATATACACAAAAGAATTACAAGATTCCTATCAGAACAACATATGTGCACCCACGTTTACAGCAGCTCAGTTTGTGATAGCTACATCTTGGAAACAACCCAAATATCCATCAAACGGAGACTGGATAAAGAAAATGTGGGGTTTTTAATAAAATGGAGTATTACTCTGCCATAAAGAATAAGTTTGAGTCATTCATACCCAAATGGACATATCTTGAGGACATATTCATAAGTGAAATAAATAGGTCAGAGATATGTAAATACTGTATCTTTTCTCTGATATGAGAAATTAAAAATGTAAATGAGTTCTAAAATATGTGATAGATTCTATAGAATAGAAAATATTCAAGGGAAATGGGGGTAGGGATAAGTAACAAGGGGAAAGAAAAAATTGTGATGGTTAAAAAAGGAAACAAAGCTTATGTATATAGGGAGTGGATGGTTGTAGGGTGGATAAGGAAATGGAAAAAATGAGAATTAATTTGTGTCATATACTTATACAAATCCTCAGTGTTGAGTGTGATCATGACATGCATATAAAATGTACCTATTTCACAATTTTGAAAACATGGTTTTAGCGTGGTGGCTCACGCCTGTCAACCCAACACTTGGGAAGCAGAGGCAGGAGGATTGCTAAGTTCGAGGCTTGCCTGGGTTACACAGTGAGCTCAGGGCCAGCCTGAACTACAAGGCGAGACCCTGTCTCAAAAAAAAACATGGTTTTATACCCAATGGAGTAAAGATAACTTGAGTCATTTGTAAGAAAGTGGATGCACCTAGAGACCATAATGGTAAATGAAACAAATCAGATACAACCTTAAAATCATGTGTTTCCTCCTGTATGAAAAACCCAAAATATAAGAGCAAAATAAAAGATAGATAATAGAAAACAGTGAAGTAGCTATGAGAAGGGAACCAAGAGACAGGAAAGTGGTAGGGAAAGGGGATTTTTAAAAAGAATTAAGACTGTTATGTGCATGTGCCAACTCTCCATGAGCAATGTGATCACTATATACTATGAACAGGTATTAATTGAAAATAAATAATAAAAAGGAAGATCCCTTTCATAAATAGGCCTTTCATTCCAAGGTGAGAAGCCCATCTGGAGCTTTTGCTTTCTCTGGTGGAAAAATGAAATCAATGTACCCTGAGTTTTATTTTCAGTAGCCGGTTCCAGGGTAGCTCTGTTGCAGGTAGACTGCATGATCTGCACAGAAGCAAGATGGGGACCCTGCACACTCCTTCCTTCGAGATCTTGCTCACCGGCTCTTTCTGACATGACACAAGGCAAGTGCAGTTGGCATGGGGTGCCCCCCCAGCTCCACAGTGTCTGTCCCAAAGAAAGTTATTACAATGACAATGTACTTTTCATTTTAGGGAGAACAACCATGCCACACCCTGCTGTCTGGTCCCCGCTGCTGCATACCAGCCCCAGCCATAAAATCCAGGAGATTTCAGAAGTAGAGTGCTTAGCACTACGTGGACACAATTTGACAGGGAACAAAGAGCAAGTGAGGTCCTTTTCTCTTTGTTCTCTTCTTGCGCTACATTTCCCAGCTCCTTGCAAAACAAAAAAAAAAGAAGTATAGTGTGCCTGACCTGAAAGACAGAGGCATGGCAGGTTGGGACAGCCTTCAACATCCTGAGCGCAAGGAGAGCCCTCCACTCTGAGTGGGACCCTCAAGAGAGATGCCGGTTGACTTGTTTCTGAGGCTTCCTGCTTCCAGCCCAATGAGACAGGAAAGTGAAAGACACAGGCCCCATGGAAGAGCAACACAGCATAATAGTTGGAATGAGTATCCTAATGCCAGAGGGCTTGGATTTCATCTCCTCTGCCATCTCTTGTGTGACTCTAGGCAATTTCCTTTCATCTGTCCATGCTCCGATTTCCACATCTACGAAATGAAGTTAATAATACTACCTACTTCATAAAGCCATTAGGTAATTAACTGTTAAGCCACACCGCACGCTTAGCAGAGCACCTGGCACATACTAAACTTGAAGTGTTCACTTAACTATTAATTCTTAGAAATGTCTCTGTCCACTCACCCCCACTTCTCCCCGGATAGGCAAAGCTTTCTAGCAACTGGAAGTGAACATCCCCTGCTATAAAAGCCTCTTTTGAGAGGAAGTTTGACTAGGGAAGAGCACTGACATCTCCTCCCTGGCCTCTGCGAGCATCACTGATGGGGTTCGGCATGGGCAGGGCCACGTCCTCTCATTTCATCTGACTGATGTCAGGTAACATCAGTTTCACTAGGTCTTTTTTACTTAAAAAAGTGTCTCCTTCACATGTTGCATCTGGTCCTCACCACAGTTTTTCTATGAAGTACAACTTCCCCCATTTTTCTGATAGGAAGATGGAGGCTCAAAGCGGTTAAGGGACTTTCCCAGCTCCACAGAGGCTGAAGTCCTCAGTTGTAATTTAAATCCATCTCTGCCTCCAAACCAAAGCCTCCTGGGCATATACCTCACTTTATCTCTCACTGTGTCTCTCTTTGTCCTTGTGTTCTTCTCTCTGACACCAGTTTGGCTATCTTTTCTCCTATCTTCTCTGGTTTTCCTTTCTCCTCTCCTTTCAGAGAGACATTCAGCCATTTCTGAAGTTTTTCTTCCCAGTTCAGACTTCAAATTCCATCATCCTCTGAAACAGAGAGCAGCACAGGCGACCCCGGCTGGCATCACAAGCTTAGAGGGGGCTGAGGTCTGTGTGCAGGAGCTTGTTATTCAAGAGCAGGAGGGCTACTTAGGGTTAAGAGAGGCAACCACGCCCCACAAGAACCAGCCCCAGTTCTTCTCCCTCCCTTCCCATTCCCATCCTGCGTCACTACAATCCTCTGACCTGATCATTCTCCAGGGCCCACTGTTCAGCCTAAGCAGGGAAAAATTCTAAGAAACAAAGGTTGCCCTCGCAGTTTAGAAGGAAAGAGAGAAGCAGGCAGAGAAGCTGTCTGTTGAAGAAGAGAAGTCTGTGCATCTTCCCTCACCAAGGGAGCTTTGTGCCTATTTAGAAAAAAAAGCAGAGAAAGAAAGAAACGTGTTCCCCTGTATCTCAGCTCCTCTGAAATGGCTGCCCAAACCACAGGAAGTACAACTTTTCCCTCCCCACAGTAATGACCGACTACTACGAACAGGGCAGGGAAAGAGCGCCACCTCCTGGCAAGATTGTGGTCTAAAACCAGCTCAGGAAGTTTGACCTCCTGGATGAGACAGGAGGGAGCACAACCTTCATCGCTTTAGACCTTTGTCACCGATGAAACCTTCTAGGCTCTGGAAAACAGCAGGCTCAACTAGGCTGTGACAAAACGAGTCCGCTTGCTCTCCACAGCTAGATTTCACCCATCTCCCTTTTGCCCACACAGCCATGTCTAGGTAGGCAATTGGTCTAAATAGTGTTTTGAGTTTGCCATTTACTTTTTTTTTTTTTTTTTTTGAGACAAGGTCTCGCTTTGTAGTTCAGGCTGGCCCTGAGCTCACTATGTAGCCCAGGCAAGCCTCGAACTCAGCAATCCTCCTGTCTCTGCCTCCCGAGTGCTGGGATGACGGGTGTGAGCCACCAAGCCCGGCACTGTGGTATGTGGTATTGATGGCTGGTAGGTGTGAGTCAGCACGCCCAGCATTGTATGTGGTTACTGGGATCGAACTCAGGACCTTGCACTTGCGAGGCAGGTGCCATAACCACTGAGCTAAATCTCCGGCCCTGTTTTGTTTTGTTTTTTGAGACAGGGTCTCGCTTTGTAGTTCAAACTGGCCCTGAGCTCACTATGTAGCCCAGGCAAGCCTCAAACTCGGCAATCCTCCTGCCTCTGCCCCCGGAATGCTGGGATTACAGGCTTGAGCCACCGTGCCCGGCATTGTGGTATGTGCTGCTGGGCGTGAGTCACCACGCCCGGTATTGTTGTATGTGGTTATCGGGGGTCGAACTAGGGACCTTGCTCTTGCTAAGCAGGCTCTCGAACCACTGAGCTAAATCTCTGGCCCCACCATTTATGCCTAATAGCTGGAAAAAAGGAAAGAGGAAAGTACTCAAATTAGGTCAGTGGGATCAAAGATAAACACCATCAGGCCTGCCTAAGTGATAGATCATTAATCTTGACCAGCACCCATCTTCTTTCAACCAGTGTTCACCTGGGAAGGAAATGATGAAATTAAAGACATTTATAGTGCTAAAATTAGAACAATAGAGGCTGTGTCTGAAAGGCAAGATGTAATTAGGGAATTATATAATTTGATCAGAATACCCTTGATAACATGTAACTCTACCACTTGGCTTACAGACTTTCTGCTTTTATATATTTTTAAAATATAACTAAAGCAAAGGCAGCAACATTCTCCCAGCCCATGGTTCAGATGTTTACACCTTATTCCCCATCCCTGGCACCATGGATGCCACAACCAGAAAAGTAGCATGATCACAATGGCGCTAGAGACAGCAGACGGGACACCACAAACATCAGAACCTGAATTCAAATCCTGACCCTCCTTTTTGAATACTTTATGATGTTAGGAAAATTCAGCATAAAGGTCTCTAGTCTCAGTCTCAACAAATGTTTCTGCAAAATGGGAATGATAATAATACCTGCTAAACCTACTCACTACCCCCCCTCTGAAGTTGAGGTTATGCCCAAATGAGATGAGGTAAAGGAAATTATTGTTGATCGAATATGTATGTGCTGGCAGGAAGCTAAATATTTCATGTACATTATCTCATTTAAGCCCAGGAGGAATTTCTTATTTCCTGGAGCCTATTAATGAGGATATGTGTAGAAGTAAATTTCCCTAAGATCCCATAGGTCATCATTTAAAGCTAGGAGCACCTGATTTTTCTATATTTATAAGCTAATAAAGTATTGAAAAATGTAAGTTTTTAATCTGTGAAAATTGTGAACAGATAATGACTTCTAAGAGAGGAGTCTCAAAAAAAAAAGTAGAATATAGACACAGAACAATCTTCTGAAAATAAGCATATTCCCCTCTAGTAAACTCCAGAAAAAGCTAGTAATTTACTGCATTGTCTCTGGGTTCCTTGTTTTTTGTTTCTGTTTTTTGGTACTGGAAATTGAACTCAGGATCTTTGCATTGAGCTACATCTCCACCCCTTTAATTTTAGTTTTTGTTTGGAAACTGCGTCTCACTAAATTGTTAAATGGCCCAGGTTGCACTCAAATGAATGATCCTCCTGCTTTAGCTTCACAATGTCCTAGGATTATAGGCTTGTACCATTATGCCCAGCTTCTAAGTTCATTTCTTTGTGTTATGACATTGATGTAGTTAAAAGAAGATTATAAAATATATTTTAAATGCCTGAGAAATATATCTTCCATGATATCTTTAATTGTGATAAAAACAGATACAACAAAATACACTGTTCAACCATTATTAAGTGGTTGCATTAAGTCCTGTTGCATTAAGTTCACATTGCTGTAGAACCCATCCACTAGTTTTTCATCTTGCAAAATGAAACTTTGTATCCATTAAGCAATAATTCCCCTTTTTCTCCACCCTTCTAAAAGCTCTGTGATTGTTATTCTTTCTATAGCTAAGATTTTTGACTGAGTACTCTGAGTATTTCAGCTAACAAATTACATAGTACTTGGCCTTTTGTGACTGGTTTATTTTACTTAGTATAATGTCTTTATAGTTCACTCGTGTTGCAGCATGCTTCAGAATTACAGTCTTTTATGGTTGAATAGTATTCCATTGTATTTATATATACCACATCTTATTTATTATACATACATCAGTCAGTGAGTGATTGGGTTGCTTCCCCCCTTGGTTATTATGAATAATACTGCTATTCATATGAGTGTGCAAATATCTGCCTGTGTCCCTGCTCTTGATTCTTTTGAGTGTATATACATAAATGGGATTTTTGGACATAGGATAATTCTATTTTCATTTCTTTTAGGAATTTGACTTGCTGTTTTCCATAGTGGCTGCATCATTTTACATTTTCACCAGTAGTACAGGAATGTTCCAACTTCTCTATGGCTTCAACAATAACATCTTGCTATTTTTCTCTTTCTTTAATTGTAGGTTGTATTAATCTTCTTTCCTGTCACTGAGACATTATATCTGATAGCCACAAAGTAAAGGAGGAAAGAGTTGATTTTATTCACAATTTCAGGAGATCCAGTGTGCAGTCCACAGGCTCTAAGAGAGAAACCTCTCACAGAAGGACATGACAGAGCAGAGATGTTTAGTTCGTGATGGCTGGGAACCAGAGCAGGGGAACTGTACCATAGAGAAAAGGGCAAAGAACAATATATGATACTCATATATTCTGTGACCCACCCACTCACATACCCAGAAGCATGTTTTTCTAATCTGCCAAGTATTCCTTAATCCAACGAAGTTAACATATCAGGAGTAATGGTCACAATCCACCTCTTGTCAACTTCATACCCAGGCACATTTCCTTAATCCAAATTTAACCTCCAAATAAATACAATAGCAAACTCATAATTTTGCTAATATCACTACCTGTCATTTAACCAGAAATGCATTAACCCTTTCCCTAAACTCTCAGTAGTTCCAGAATATTTCAAAAGTCTAAATAAGTTCTTTTTGAGACTCAAGGCAAGTCCTTACCTGTGAATCATTATAGAAATCAAAAGCAAGTTGTGTAATAAGGTACACTGGCACAGGATAATCATTCACACTTCAGAGGAGAACAGAGAGACAGAAATTAATTGAGCCAAAGCAAGACTATCAGCAAGTGAGACTATTTTACACGATGTGAATGGGTAAGATTTCCTAAGTTATGATGCATGTAGATGAAGGAATATGATAGGCTCATTAATTGTATTATACACCTTTACCTCTATATCAAGTAGACAACTTAATACAGTACTTCCCAAATGTGGAGTTTTCTATGTCGTCCTTACTACCACTGACTTGGCCAAAGTCTTCATCTTTCACCTACATCATTGCAACTACTTCCCACTTGTCTCATGTCTTTAGTGCATACTCCATACACTCATGGTGGGAAGATGGGCTCTTTGTAACACAAACCTGCTTTTGTTATTCCTGCTTTGAAACCTTACCGCATCTCTGTAAATTAACAGATCAACCTGACCTCACCTGAGCCCGGTAACCAGAGTTAACATTGCTAATCATGAGACAAGTAGTGATTCAAAAGAAAGTGTACAGTAACATCTGCAAAGTCTTAGGCCTAAAGTTAGAATCTGAAGTTGATCAAGCCTCCATCTATACTATATCACACAAAATAATGGGACTAGAAGAATTCACTAAAGGCCCAACCCCAAACTTTGGGTGTTCAGCAGACAAACCAGTTTTCCAACAGAGTTTTGTTAAGAGAGGCTGATGAACGAAGGTGTGAACTAATACAGATTAAGAGAGAATCAGAAGAAAAATCATCCACATATTGTACACGGGCTATGTTTGGGTTCTTGTCAAAAAACCAAACTATAAAAATACATTTTCATATGAGCAAGGAAAACAAAACATACACAAAATTCTAAATGATACTAAGAAATTGTTGGCTCTTTAAGGTATGAAAATAAATGATGGCCAAAAAAGAAAATAAACGGTTGTCAATGTACTTTTAAAAAGAAATGGCCTGGCCTGTAATCCCAGCACTCGGGAGGCAGAGGCAGGAGGATTGCCGAGTTTGAGGCTTGCCTGGGCTACATAGTGAGCTCAGGACCAGTTTGAACTACAAAGCGAGACCCCGTCTCAAAAAACAAAACAAAACAGGGCCGGAGATTTAGCTCAGTGGTTCTGGCGCCTGCCTCGCAAGTGCAAGGTCCTGAGTTCGATCCCGGTAACCACATACAATGCTGGGCGTGCTGACTCACACCTACCAGCCATCAATACCACATACCATAGTGCCGGGCGTGGTGGCTCACGCCTGTAATCCCAGCACCCGGGAGGCAGAGACAGGAGGATTGCTGAGTTCCAGGCTTGCCTGGGCTACATAGTGAGCTCAG
>PVIC010033203.1:0-20282 GCA_004025085.1 Thryonomys swinderianus
GAGACAAACTCTACACAGTCCCCCATACCCTGCTCCAAGCCACATGCCTCCATACAGCATGAGAGATTTTGCTGAATGAACACAGATAACAGTCTTGCCTTCAATGTCCTTCAGTCACCCAGCTTCACTCACAAAATGGCAAAATCAGAACATTTAGCCACTTATTCCACTGTACATTTCACAGATGGGGATGGAAGAGTAGAACACGAAGGAACTCCCCTGCGGTCACACAGGAGTGCATCTTCTCTCAACCTCTTTCCCCATAGCGATGGCCTTCATTACTCAAATGTCAGTTTATCCTCTTCTGCCCTGTCTCAGAGCCTAAAATGACACTGAGTGTTGGTCAGAGATAGTGCTTCATGTCCACATCAAAGTGGTGGTGGTTCCACAGTTTGCTTGGGGGAACAGAGGTCTTACATGATGGGCCCCTCCTTTTAAGGGAGGTTCATGTGCTATATGAGTCTCCTAGTCCTTACCTTTTCATCCTGTTGACTCCAGGTCTAAACCACTCAGTCTGGGGGAGACAGGAACTAGAGGAAACCTCCACAGGAGGTCCGCACCGAACACGGGGTAGGCTGTGAGCAGCAGGTTCACATCTGTGCCTTCCTTTATCCCTCCATGTTGCACAGCATCCTGTCTACAGACAATGGTGACGAGACTAGGGGACTGAACTGCCTCAGTCTGCACAGTTCATTTGAAGGTGCCCAGGGTCCACTTCTAAGTGGAGGCAGCAGATCCACAAGTGAGTATTGGGGTGCCATCACTTTCTGCTATGTGACCACAGAGATCCCCCTTCTCTGGCCATGATGAGGACTTCGTCAAACACCCCTAGGAGAAGGTTCTTTCAGCTCACCATGTCATTACAAATAGGTAATTATATGTTTGTAACTCATAATTCCCCCTAAATGAGTCGTTCAGCTTGGGGATCTTGGAGTTCACTGATTCTTTCTTTTGTCTTCCATTTGATGCTTGTTTATAAATTCTGTGCTGACTTTAAAGGTGCTTCTGGATGTATGAAAAGAAGGACTTTTTTAAAAATTTTCTGGCCCCCCCCAACATGGCAGGATTCTTGGGTCTCCTCACTTGTCTGGCTGTAGATCCTTTGACTGAACTTTCCACGTGGAATTTGTTCTCTCCTACTTGATCTCTTTACCTTTTAACCCTCACCTATCCTATACCCAACCTGGGCCTTGACCCCCTGACGCTATTTTCAAGTGGTCTCAGGAATTCTTGCCACTGTTGATATCTAAACCCAGTCATCATCTTATTTGCTAAGTGCCTTTGGAGGTGGAATGGAGTGGAATGAACACCAGCTATCAGATCAGACACACCCAGAAAGGATGCTGAGCACTGCTACTTGCCTGCGCAGCTAAGTCAGGCAGCTTTGCTGAGCCTCAGGTTTCTTCTCCATAAAGTAGGGCTCATGCCTGTCACAGAGCAACCTCTCAATAAACCCCAGCAATGAGTTTTCTTAAAGACCTTGCTGCTCTCATGAGGAAATTAACAGTTGTTTTTTTGCTGCTTTGTCCTTTAATGCCTTTTTGTCCCTAGAAGTTGTCTATCGAATCCTTCTGGATGTGCCAATGGCCTCAGAACAGTGTTAGGATATTAACAACTCATGAATAAGTCTTAATCGCTGAAGGTGGGAGCTGGTGCATAAATGTATTAAATTTCACAGCTTTCTCACCTTGGTGTGACAGTCCTGTGACTTGTGTGATCCATTACTCAGAAAACACCAGAGGGATTGAGCTCAGTTATCCACAGCCTCTTCTCTCTTATTTCTCACACTTGGGCCTCCTACTCAGTTTGTCCTATTATCCCCTCAGAAATAACCTACTTGCACCCAAAGCCTTGCTTTAGGGTTAACATAAACTAAGATACAAGACAAAAGAGTAAACTCCCATTAGAATCCAGGGCAGTCAATGCTATGAGGGTGAGAGCTATAGAACTCAGGGTATTGCAGTTTAAGGAGTGCATAAAAGCAACCCATTCTGAGATCTCCCGCTGGGAAACTGATACAGTCAAACTCAAGCACCATCAGTTTTTACTGAGTACCTATTTTGTACCAGGCACTCCGCCAGATGCTAGCAGTAGTTCCCAGCTCCTATCCTGGCAGAACTCACCAGCCAGGGGAGAGTGGCGAACATAATTATCCACCCAGGGTTGTGGCATGAGTCTGCTTAGGGACTGTAGGATGCAGGCTGTGTCAGAGACAGGATGACAAGCTGAAGCCTGGGAGATGGAAAGGCTGGTCTGTAGGGAGGCGAGGTCTCTGTGTTCCATCTGGCAAAGTAACTGCCAGAGATGAAAGATGCTGATATTGTCTCCCCTCCCTGACCAGAAGTTCCTGCTTTTGGGGGCTGGCATTGAGCTACATTTTGGAAACTTTCTGAGAATTTGGAGTGTCCCAGGCCTGACATCCAACCCCAAATCAGCCTCTAGCTGCCTTAATCACTTCATCTCTGTGGAACTCAGTTCCTTAGAGTCAATAATAGGTACCACACCTGGCTGTTGGACAGATCAGAAGAAAAATATGATGTCAACATCCAGGTAGCTAAGGCCTGTGGTGAAGTGAAAGACATACCTTCAAGGTCAATGGGGGCGAGAAATAAACAGTGAATTAAAATTTGAATGTGGATTACTTATCTTATTTCTCCTGTCCCAGATGGAACCCAGACATCTTGAGAGATGCATTTGGACTGGAAACTCAGTGTGGTGTCAGGGTAGTGATGAGACCACTTAGCCTCCAGACTCTGTTTTGGAATGCAGGGTCACCTCCCGCTCAGTGAACGCTCACTCCTGAGCCAGTCCAGGCTCAGCTCCTGCCTGGTGCCCTAAAGCTTTGACTGGATTGAGGTTCAAGGCACCAGTGATGGGCTAAGCAGGCCTGTGACTGTCAATGGAGAAAAGTTTGCTGTCAAAGCCCCAGAAGGCTCTCAGGCTTACATCAAGCTTTATTATATTCACTTCACTTTTTCTGATGTGGTGAACAGAAAACATGCCAGTTATATTTTCAAATTACTTGCACTGCTCATAGAAGTTTATAACAAAGTATCACCCAGTATAAAACAATCAGAACTATCTCATCTTCCCTGCTAATATCCATCCCACAGATATTACTGAGGTTCATGGGGTTAGGATGGGGAACCATACCACTCAACCCTTAGCCAGGGCTCAGATGGTCTTTCTCCTTGGCAACTCTCTCTGTGTCGTTGCTCTGGAAAGGACTCTACAGAAGCACACTTGTCACAGTAAGGTTCACAGCCTCTGACTATTGATTCGATTTTCAAGTATTAAGATAGCATAAAACCTTCCCATGGGAGTGTCATGGAGCTTTGAGCTTCTATCCTCAGTGCACCTAGTACTGCTAATAGTGCATATGCCAACTGTATCTGGACCTGTCTATTGAGCATATGTATGTGCAAATGAAGCAGTGCTAGTACAGTAGGTAGTTTCTGATGTGGTCCCCAGTGACCTTTTTACTTACTTTCTAAGATTCACATTCTACCCACATCTTATGTAATCTCCTATCTCTTGTGTTTATTCTCTGTGATTTGTATTCTATTCACAACCTTATGTAATCTCCTTCCCTTGGACCTGTCTTGCTTTTTTTTTTTTTTTTTTTTTTTTTTTTTTTTTTTTTTTTTTTTTTTTTTTTTTTTTTTTTTAGATAGGGTCTCGCTTTGTAGTTCAGGCTGGCCCTGAGCTCACTATGTAGCTCAGGCAAACCTCAAACTCAGCAATTCTATCTCTGCCTCCCTAGTGCTGAGATCACAGGCATGAGCCACCACGCCCGGCCCTAATGTCTTGCTTTTAATGGACAGAAAATAGCAAAGTGGTAGAATGTTATCACTGAGATTAGCTTACAGAAAATTATGAGTCTTAATCTCTCTGCCTCTTTCTGTGTCTGTCTGTCTCTCTCTTTCTTGCTCTCTCTCCCTCTCCCTCTCTCTCTCTCTCTCTCTCTCTCTCTCTCTCTCTCTCTCTCTCTGTAACTATGTTCTTGGGACTATGGTCTTGCTCTGATTAATCAAGCTGATGATGTCCACATGGCAAGAACTGAGGACAGGATGTCCTCTACTCAAAAGTCAGAAGGAATCTGACTCACCCCAACAGCCCTCCAGAAAACGAAGCACTGACTACAGCCTGGAAGTAAACCCGAACCTGGGTCTCTTTCGATTTAAATTACCCACATAACTACTGCACTGTAACCATCACTGGGCTGCACAAAATGAAAAGAACATTTCATAAGCTGTAAACACAAGGGTGAGGGTCCAGACTCCACTTCCCACTCACATGACAGGAAACACAATGAGTGTACAAGGACCTGTGCAAATCTGTGTCTGAGGCTGTGGATGGAGCCATGTCCAATAAGTCTTCGGTGAGCCCCATAATCATCCAATACACTAGATGTATCACATTTTATTACAACATTAGTGATGATAAAAAATGATTAGAAGAAAAAGAAAATAAAACTCCTGAGGCAGAGAGAACAGTAGCCTTGATATTAATTACATTGAAGGCTGCTGAATTTACAAGCTTAAAGTATCCAGTATTCCAAGGACTTTTCAGATTCTTAGCCTTCTGTGTCCTCCTTCAGATAAGCCACCTGATCTCTAAAGGATGACTCTCTAGAGGAAATCCAGTTTTCTAGTTTTCTAGTCAAAACACCTAAGTCTGCCACATACAGTTATTTACTTCTCCAGCCTCATCACCTACCTCTGCCCAGACCCTACAGACACACACTGGGAGCAGCTGCTTCTGGCTGTAGTTTTTCTTGGGATTAAAATTAAGGTGTAGTGAGATCCACAGTGACCTCAAGGTTCCACTAGAGTGGAGGATCCACTCCCAACTCTTTGGTATGGTTGTTCAGAGGTTTCATTTCCTCCCACAACACTGCAATCGCTTTCTCACTAGGCCTTAGGATCCTGAGTCTGCAGTCACCACAGCAGCCTGCTTCCTTCAACATAAGTGGGGGGGTGGGGTGACATACAGTTGTTTGTGGCCTAACTTTAGAAAGGAGATTGTATCGCTGCACCATGATCTATTCACTAGAAGAAAATCTATAAAATTCAACCACCATCAAAAGGAGCAGATTACACAAGGGCACAGGTAGAAAAGGTGTAGCAGTATTAAATTTGCCCCTGCTCAATCCCTTCCCAGCACCTGTGGACTCTAGAGATTAATAAGGAATGAGAGTTCCTGCCTTCTTCCTGCATGCTGAGCAGCTCTCCAGGTATGTGGACTAATGTGATCATCTATGTCCTAATAACCATTCTGGAGAACAACAATCTCTACAGACCTGTGTTTCTCCTTGGATAAGTTAATTGTTGATTTACCCTTATGAGAGAATCAGAAATGTAGTAACCTGAGAATGATGCCTGTTCTCTTCTATGTCACAGGATGGATAGATTGTCTTCTTGAAGGAACCTCCATGCCCAGGTTATGTTTTAGGGTGGCCCTTGCTCTCAGGGCCAAATTTCTTTCTTATTCCTGATGATCCCTCCTAAGAAGAGTGCATCCCTCCTAATCTCTTTTTCTTTCTTCGTTCTTCAGTTCTACTTAACTGAGCCAAATCCTAGTTTGAAGGAAAGTCAGAACATTCTGACCCTTAATGTAACGTTTAGTGACATGGACAATGGAGCCATAATACATGGGTTAAATCTCAGGTCTGCCATGTACTGTGTGTGTGTGACACTGGGCAAGGTATCTGTGCCTCACTTTCTTCACCTGAGAAACCATGCTATAACAGTATACCTATCTGAGCTCTGAAGTTTGACAAAGTGTATGGAGTAGTACTTCACACATAGCATTACAGGGATGCGTGTTGTTTGAATGAATGATCTTGCTAAAGAATCTATTAATTAAATAAATAAAATAAAATTAATTACTGTCTTTTCTATGTGCTGAATTATTTATAAGGTGCTTCCATGAAGATATCTTCCCTCACTGATAATAACATTGCAATAAGTTGGTACTTATTGTTGTCTAATTTTGCAGACAGTTAAGTATGAAGAGGTTAAGTGTCCTGTCGAGGTCTCATGGAGAATTACCACAGAGCTATAAGCAGACCTAGCTCTCCAGATCCAATCGCTCTACACCATGCAGAGAAATGGATGCTCCTCCAAGTTAATGTCTGGCATCATTCTCAGGTTACTACATTTCTGATTCTCTCATAAGGGTAAATCAACAATTAAATGAGCAGCATGCAGTCCCTGTTGATGGAGACAGCTCACAGAAATATCCTTTTCAGTATGTTCATTATTCACAGAAATCTCGAGCTGTCGCTAGTTGCTCAGAATGCTCAGACAGCGGGCCCAGAAGGTGCTATAAAGGTCCAGACTGGATATACACCTGTCCATCCCAAGGAAATTCTTTGCTGTCATTATGCATTAGCTTCCTGTATTTCTCTTTTCATAATGGCTCTGCTGAGAAAGGTTGCCAAATTGGTTTATCATCTGTAAAAATGAGGAGCTGAAACTCACTCTCACCTTGAGGAAAAGGACTGTATGTTATCTAACTCTTAATTCCAACCATACCTAATAATGATGTGCTCTGAAGATCTGTTGTTGAGGGATCTTGGAAGTGTGTCCTAGATCTGGCAACAAAAAACACCAAGAGCAAAGATGAAAATAGAAAAATAAAACAGTAACTCAATGAGAGCATTTCTAGGGTACAGTAGATCCTACGGATATTACCAGTTATCTCTATATAGTCCACAAATGGCCATGGTGATGATTTCTAGTCACCTGAAGATAATTCTTGTTCATGAAGACATTGGCTATTGTTTGAGGAAAAATGTCAACAACGGAAACCCTGTACTGAAGGGAAGACCATTTCTGATAACCGATGTCAAAATTAAATTCAACTGGTATTTTTGGTATCCAGTATGCATCAGATTCTGTGTGTGTTTGAGTTCTCTAAGAAGAGGACACTGAAATGAAACTGAATATGCAGGATGATATCGAGGAAAATGCTTATAAACAAGAGCAAGTGAGGAAGACTCTCAGACAAAGGTGCAGGTGCAATGCCTGTGGTAGACAGCAGGAGAGGAAGGGAAGGAAAAGCACAGATGGCAACACAGTTCTGAGACAATGACAGCCAGACCAGTGGGCAGAACCTACACAAAGGTGGCACCTGGAAGACTTCACTGGCAAGAGGGTGAAGTGCTAATCTTGAGTCGAAAGCCATTCAAGAGAAACCTGGCTTTATCTCAAGTGTCAAGGAGTATTCAAAGTCACAACCACTGGAGCCTTCCATCATCCTGCTGCTGGCTGTCTTGAAGAAAGTCACACACACACACACACACACACACACACACACACACACACAGAGTGATCCTTAATCTCAATTCTCAACTTGATTGGCTTAAGAAAGCCTAGGAGATTCATAAAGGCTACTCCTGAATGTGTCTGGATGGGTCATGGGGACATGTCCTCAAAGACAGTACCTGGGCTCTGCCCCCTTCGTCTGGGTCTTCCCCCTGCCACTTCTTGCTTCCTAGATGCCATGGTTTGATCAACTTTGTGCTATCATGACCTTCTGTCATGGTGTTTCCTCCTTGGAGCCAGCTGACTATAACCCAAAATAAACCTCTGCTCCTTTAAGCTGCACCAGGTGTCAGGAGTTTTGTCTCAGTGATAAAAAGCAGACAAATCTACACAGGTGCGTGGAAATCACAGATACACTCTTTTGAGTTCCAATTGTTCTATATCTGCATAAAATATAGTGTTTTACTTGGAAAAGCTTTGTTTCTCTTGAAGAAAGATCATGAACAATGACTTAAAATATCAAAAGGGACATATGTAGCAGAGAAGAATTAATCATTCACTCACTCAAGCAAAGAATGGAGCCTCTGAGAAGACATGACAATTGGTCAAAGTGTTGAAATAGGGGAGCAGGAGAGAGCTGACTGGGAACAATCTGACATGGTAAAGAACAGATTCTGAAAATCATACTGTCTCAGTCTATGAAGACACAGCTTAAAAGAAGGTCTTGATCAAAGTCTACAGATTCATAAAGGGAGAAGACATGCTGGAAATGAATTTGTGCGTCAATTTCCGCAACAATGGGACTAGGAGAAAATGTTTTAGAACAGATGAAAAACGAATATTTAAAAAGAAGGCTGTCACCTTGTGCAGTTAGTCAAAATGAAAAGAAGATTCCATTGCAATACCCCAGCCATCTAACCTATGAAGAAAGGAATTTTTCTAGGCTATACAATTTACATATGACACGATGTACTTCTTTCAAAGGCAAATAAAAAAGTAATAGTAAAGCATGTAGAAGAGAAATCTTCCTAAAATTAATTAACAAATATCTTGCCTTCTTAAACACCTTTAAAGACTTTCCAAGTGAATTTGATGAGCTTACTATAAACATGAATGACTGTAATCAGATATAACAATACAAATCCAACAAGATGTGGAAAACTATTTATACCTACACTGAATAGCTCCAAACATTCTTCTCAAATTGTCCAGATACCTTCTCTCTCCACTATTCAGTAACCACCTGATATTTCTAGTTGCTTTCAGTGGATTTGCTTATAAGAAATTTGCACCTACTATCCTTTCTAATTTATTGCTTCTTCTAACCTGTAGGTTGAAAAACATGATAAACTTTCTCATTAAAATTACATTTAGTGGCTGGGCATGGTGGTTCACTCCTGTAATGCCAGCACTCGGGAGGCAGAGATAGGAGGATTGCTGAGTTCGAGGCTTCTTTGGGCTCCATAGTGAGCTCAGGGCCAGCCTGAACTACAAAGCAAGACCCTGTCTCAAAAAAAAAAAAATTACATTTAGTGTGAGATAAAGTACACTCTGAATGAAGAACTGAGTTTCTTTTTAAAAGTTGATTGAGCCATTGAGAGTACATAAATTTGATGATATCTTCTTTTTCATGTATTGAAAGAAAGGTATTTATTTTATTCTTTCTTGGATCTGAGCTCTGTTCTAGACAACTGAGGTGGCTAGGAAAAGTCACTTCTAGATAAATGAGGCCTTTGACAATCTCACCATGATAGTTAAGGATATCTTGTGCATTTAGAACCATGGTGCCTTAAAAATATCTCAAGTTCCAAACCTGCAGCAAATAATTAACATATACATGTGAGGTCAATGTTTTCAACGTTCATGTTCATGAGTTTCTCACCACAGGTGAAAAGTCTTCATAGATAACATTATTTCTCAAGCCTTTTCTAATCATGCCCAAAACATAAAATGTAACACTTAACATCAGACTTTACAATTAGTTTGTGCTAAGTCAAGGACTTGCTAGAAGGTTGAGTAACATGGGAACTAGATACGCATATATGAACCACCATTTCTGATTTGTTATTTTATTATGAGGACCATAGAAAGTCTGCTAAGATCTACCCAAAGTATATCAGTATTCCGAGATGGATGAAAAAGCAAAGATTGCTGGAGTTCCAACTGAGTGCCAGGCACTAAGCCAGATGTTTTAATATATATTACTTCATTTATAATATCTATATGGCAGATACTGTTAGCTGAATTTTACAGATGAAAAGCTCAGAGAAATTAGCAAAATTGCCTAGAATCACGCAGCCGGTAATGGACAGAGATGAAACTATAATCCACATTTCTCATTTCAAGCCCAGCGCCCTTTCTATTACATGCAACGTCCTAATGAGGCTAGAAATCCTACAGCCTGTGAGGAAGCAAACTGGATGGAAGCAGAGGATCCATAGCTCCTCATCATGGTCTTTCAAGCCAGACACTTGACTTCACCTTTGTTGGGCCCCCAGTGGCCAACTCTTCTAAGTCCTGTTCTGCGTCAGCTTCTTTGCTCAACTTCCCGCACTTACCCTGCTTAGAAGAGTACTGCAGGTCTCCCTATAATTTTGCATTTGCAACCCAAATCCCTCATTTTTCACCCTTTTTCCTCTATTGTTTACACCTCACTTTTTCTGATCCAACCAAGAAAAAACTACTCATAACCCTCCAGATCACTTCTACTTCTTCCTACAGTTCCCACTGTGTCTGTATCTGCTTCAATAAGTTTAGCTGTCTCCCTCTCCACTGTTCTTCTGAGCTCTTCTCTTTCAAATCCCTCTTTAAATTCACCTTCTCTGGGAATAACCAGTTAGACTTCCTAATTCTCTATCCTGTTGGCCCACAGGAAAAATAAAGACAGTGAAGTCAAGAAGGGCTGATATCTATCCTAACCTGGTCAGTAACTTTCTGATCTTAGGGAAATCATTATTTTGAAGCTGTTTGCTCAGTTGTAAAGCAGATTTCAACAAACCCTGACCAGAGCAGAGTGCAGTATGACCTGGCGAAGTGCCTGTCCTCAGAAGTCAATCTGCATGAGCTGAATCCTAGTAGTAGCACTTGCAGGCAGTTAGTGAGTTTCTCTCAGCCTCAATTTACTTATCTGAAAAGTGGTTTCACAGTTGCACCTGTAGAGGTGGTAGAACTGCAAGAGGAGATAATATGGTAAAGTGGGCCAGAGATTTAGTTCAGTGGTTCCGGCACCTGCCTCGCAAGCGCAAGATCCTGAGTTCAATCCCCCTAACCACATACAATGTTGGGCATGGTGACTCACACCCACCAGCAATCAATACCACATACCACAGTGCGGGCGTGGTGGCTCACGCCTGTAATCCCAGCACTCAGGAGGCAGAGACAGGAGGATTGCTGAGTTCGCGGCAGCTTGCGTGGGCACCATAGTGAGCTCAGGGCCAGCCTGAACTACAAAGAGAGACCCTGTCTCAAAAAAAAAAAAAAAAAAAAAAAAAAGGTGAAGTGTTTGGCAGAGTAGCCACAGGTTGTAATTCCTCAACAAATGTTTGTTGTTATTTACCATCCACCTCACCAATTTAATGTGAAAATAACTGAAATACAAAATCTTGAGCCAGGAGTGTGTTAAACTTGACTTATATAAGTTTACAAAACTCATTACTTGATGTCAAGAACTTTGCAAACAGATTGATGACAAGTCAATAGTTTAAATTAGCCATGATGTGAGTATCTCACTACAGAAATCAGCAAATGTTGCAAACCAAAAGGGGGGTAATTTGGAGTTTTTCTTTTTTTTCAGAGTCCACTGTTATACACTGACCAGCATATAGCTTTGAACTATGCCTAGCACACAGTAAATGCCATGGGCATGCATTTATGTTCTGGCATTGAAATTAGACTTTCTCTGGTCACAACATCTTGCAGCAATTCCTATGATAATTCATTCTTTCCCCAATTCCCTACCCATGATAAAATAGCCCAGCTTTACTTTTCACCTTACTAAGGGAAGGACACCATCTAGTGAGAGAAATAACAATATAGTATTTGTAATAGCCTCCATTCAATAGAATCCTTCAGTACAAACTACTACTTCAACGCCAAATCTGGCCCTCTGCCTGATTTTGTAAATAAAGTTTTATTGGAAAATAGCCACATCCATTCATTTACAATTTGTCGATAGTTATTTTCATATTACCCCATGAAAACTGAGGAGCTGTTTCAAAGACTGAATGACCTGCAGTGTCTAAAACATTTACTACTCACCCATTATGTTCTAAGTGCTGTTCTGCATCAGCTTTGTGGCCCAACTTCCCACACTTGCTCTGCTTAGAAGAGTACTCCAGGTCTCCCTATAGTTTTGCATTTGCAACCTAAATCCCTCAAAAACTTGGCTGAATTTAACTTACAGTGCAAAGGTATAAGCTATTTTCTTTACATTGATCCATCCATTCATAGAATCCAACATCCTCAGATTTATTGGCCCTGTGGCATTTGGTTCTCTGTTCCTATATATAGGTCACTTTCAACATCACTATGATAAATAGTACTAGAGTGAAGGGGTGTCATTGTCATTGTAAAGCTACGGAGGTGTCTCTAAGGTAAGCAGCTCCTCTCTCTCAGAAGAGAAATACTCAGCATCTCTGCTGCTCATTGCCTGTGTTATTCAGGGCGAGGCAATTAGCACTTGAGGAGCTTGGCTCCTTCATCTGTTAGGTGAGACTAACTGTATTATTTGCCTCCCTGGGTTGTTTGGGGGAACAAATGAGATCATTCATCAGCTAGCCTTTCAGGAGCTACAAAAACAAGTTCAGTAATGTTAGTTTTTATTTCCTATATTACCAAGGGGTGGGGTGTATGACTTTCCTCATTAATTACCCAGGGCTCTGTGGAGAGCACAGCTCTTATTCTGAATGTGCTTCTGAAGGCAGTCATCTCCGATATCTTTGCTCTAGTCCTAAGTTCCACTTATCCTCTTAGAATGTGAGCTCATCCTACTACCCACTCTGGGCTTGGGTGTGACTAGAGGCGAAGGTATGTTTGTGAGGTGGGAAGTGAAGATCAAGGGTCAAATGTGGGACAACCCTGGAATAGGATGTCTTGGGTCTCACAATAAATTAGAGGCTGAGGCAAGGAAAGGAGTGTTCATTATTAAAAAGAAACAAAGTTCAGGGCTCTCTCCTCAGTCTACCAGGGGAGAGTTCGCTGCTGAATATCCTCAGGACACTGAGCAGGAAAGTCCACACACATTAAGGTGGGAACACGAACATGACATCAGGGATATGGCCCCCTTCTTGAACTCGGAGAGAAGTCCCAAGGACTTCTCCCAGCAAAGTCTCTAAGAGGATGTCACCCAGAGAGCAGAGTTTTTCTTCTCCTTTCCCTCAGTCATCTTTGTCACCTCCTTCTTCCTTTGTTCTTGCTCTTCTGCACCTCCTATGCACCTTTATCTTACAGAAGCAACACTGGATGCTCTCTGAAGCAGATGCTATAAGTGGTCACCAATAATTACTCAGAAACCTCATCCATCCCCATTGCCACAAACACAATGGCACCCAGTTCCAGACACCTATGCAGCTCTGCCTGCTTGGCCTTCTGGGCACATTGGAAGCTGGTCTCCCGTGAGTAGTGGCAATTGGTGAATAAACACCAAATCTGGCTTTTCAGTGAGAATAACTGAGAAGAATTTTACACTCTCACATGTTGTTTAAAGAATTGAGCGTCTTTCACAGAGCAGTAATCCAATGGTTGACCTATACAGGCGTCTTCTTTTCTGTCTTTTCTCAGTATTTGTGTACTGGTACTTCCTGCAAATAAACTACTAGAATTCACTTCATTGTCTCAGGATCTGCTCCTAGGATTTCCAGTCTAAAGATCCAGTTATGGCTACCTACTTTACGCCAGGCGCTTTACCAAGAGACCCCTCCTGCAAAGAAGGCAGATAAGCTCCCTAGGACAGCCTCCAAGGCCCCCGATCTAGCTTGTCTGGGCTCTCACCTCTAGTTGCTCCCCCGCCCCCTCACTGCTCTTCGCCACCTGAACATGTTAAGCTCTTTCTAGTCTCAGACCCTTTGCACATGCTACTTTGTCTGTCTCATGGCACGCTTATGTCGGCTTTTCCCCCCAGGACACTTTTTATCTTAAATGTCACATCTTCAGAAAAGTCATTTCTAATTACCTAAGTAGGAGTCTCCCGCTGTCCCCATTATTCCTTATACATATTTTATTCATCTGTCGATGTAACAGCACTCATAACAATTTGTAATTATGGGCTTCATCGCTTGTTTATCTCTTTAATAACTATTTTTCTCCCTAAAATGGGCAGGGATGATGTCTTCTTGATTTACTTTTTATCTCTAGTGCCAAGCAGATTGTCTGGCACATAATAGACACACAATAAATATGTCAGATCAATAGATGGATGAAGCGTCAAGCTGGTACTTTTGCCTTCCGTCATCTCTATTTGTGTATTCCCCTTGCTCTCACAGTCACGTGTGAAACTACAATCTCTGCAGAAAGGTGACTATGCTTTCTTTTTTCTTTCCATATCCCCAAGAAACTTGAAATAGATTGATTAATCAAATTCTATTTGATGAAGAAGAACACTGGAAAGGAAAGACGAAAACTCCAGAAGTCCCAAGACCTCTATCTGTTTTAGCACCATGCTATGACATGGAACAGGAACTTTCTTCAGCATCTTGGTTCTATCTTCTATATACAGAATAAACATGACAACTCCGCTTCAATGCTACCGAGTGGTGTGTATGAAGAGCCTTACTAATGCAATGTAATATACAAAAATCTCACTTAATTCTCTTGTGCATTTTTGGGAATTGCTGAACCAATCCCTTTCTGTAGACACAGAAAATACAAAAAATGCCACCGAAAATACAAAAAATGCCACTCAGAGTTTGCTTACAGTTACAAACAGTTCCCCCACATATCGCAAGGACACCTGAGGCGAGAAGCCAGAGCAGAAGCTACCTGAACCAAGTGTGGCCTGTCACATGCGAGACCTTTAGCTGCTGACGGCTGCGGTCACTAAGCCTGGCCCACAGTGGGTTGGTCAGGATGCCAGACACAGCAGAGCCTAGAGTGGACCCCAATAACCAGCCTGAGCCTGTGTAGTATAAGAAGAGGGGCACTGTATTTGATATGACCTGCCATACAAATTCAGCAGAATGAGTTCAGGAGAGAGGCAGCTGACCTTGCTTTTGCATATGACAAATCCAGAAAGGGGCTAGGTTTGAGTGACAAGGAAAGGATGGAGGACCTAAGCACAAACAGGAATATTAAATATGATCCACCCCTATTCATCTGAGAGATTAATTCCAGGACACAAAAGCACATGTATAGGAACCGAGAGGATCCAGTGGCCTCCAGAAGTTGCAATGCAAAGGGTTTTCACTAAAAATCAAAACCAAGAGGAAAAGCATGGCATTTGGTGCCCAATAACCTTGAGGGAATCCTTGCTCCATGCTGTATTAGATGTGATGGGAGAAAATGTTTTAGTCTCCTTCAGCTCAGATTCCCTAACTATACAATAAAGGTAAGAATAGCTTCATAGGACCGGAGGGTTAGCTCAGTGGTTCCGGCGCCTGCCTCGCAAGCGCAAGGTCCTGAGTTCGATCCCCGATAACCACATATAATGCTGGGCATGGTGACTCATGCCCACCAGCAATCAACCAGCAATCAGCACCACATACCACAGTGCCGGGCGTGGTGGCTCATGCCTGTAATCCCAGCACTCGGGAGGCAGAGACAGGAGAATTGCTGAGTCCGAGGCTTGCCTGGACTACATAGTGAGCTCAGAGCCAGCCTGAACTATGAAAGCAAGACCCTGTCTCAAAAAAAAAAGAATAGCTTCATAATTTTTGTTAAACTTTTGATATGCACAATAACATGCTTATAGGGAATTTGCACCTATACACATCTTTTTTTCTTTTTTTTTGAGACAGGGTCTCGCTTTGTAGTTCAGGCTGGCCCTGAGCTCACTATGTAGCCCAGGCAAGCCTTGAACTCAACGATCCTCCTGCTTCTGCCTCCCGACCTATACACATCTTAATTCTTCATTTTTCCCCACACTCATCCTTCCCTCCAACCCAGTCTCGTCTCATTTACAAAAGCTTTGTTCCCATTTTTTCCTTCCATTCTCTTTTTTGCCTTTTCACTTCCTTCCCTTTTTGCTCCCCCTTTCCCTGCTCTCTTTCCCACTTGAATATTCTCTTCATACTTCCCAATATCTATCATCCATTTTCATCCTTATTTACACTTTCAGTTTTTCATAAAAGAAAAACAATGCAATATTTAAACATATTTCTCTGATTTTACTTAAAATTATAATCTTAACATGTATCTGTTTACCAAAAAATGTCTTGAGTTTATCCTTCTTTGTGGCAGACTAGTATTTCTTCGTATATAAAAAACACATTTTCTTTATCCATTCAGCCAGTGATGGGCACCTTGACTATTTCCAAGATTTAGCTATTACAAATGGTACTGCGATAAATATGGGTACTCATTTATCACTGTGGTATCATCTCTTTAACTCTTTGGGGAAGATACTAAGGAGGGGTATAGCCAGGTCAAGTAGAAACTCTCATTTTATTTTTTGAGGAATGTCTATACCGATTTCCATATTGGTTGTACCAATTTACACTCCCACGAACAGTGGAGAAGGGTTCTTTTTCCCCTCACCAGAATTTACTATTAGTTGATGAATATTTCTTAATAATAGCCACTCTTGCCAGGCGTGGTGGCTCACGCCTGTAATCCTAGCACTCGGGGGGCAGAGGCAGGAGGATTGCTGAGTTTGAGGCTTGCCTGGGCTACATAGTGAGCTCAGAGCCAGCCTGAACTACAAATTGAGACCCTGTCTCAAAAAAAAAATAATAGCCACTCTTTCTAGAACGAGATGAAATCTCATTGTTGTTTTATTTTGAACTCTTTAAATGATCAGGGAGGTTGAACATCTTTATGTATTTATTTCCTTTTGTACTTCTTCATCTAAGAAGTTTCTGTTCATTTCAAATGCTCATTTTTGGACTGGTTCTTTAAATTTGAGGGTCTGGGGTTTTTTTAATTTCTTTATATGTTCTAGATATTAGTCCTTTGAGTAACAGCATGTGAAAATGTTTTGCCATTCTATAGGTTGTCTCTTCACTCTGTTAGTGATTTCTTTGGAAGTGCAAAAGCTTTTTAATAACATGAGATCCCAGTTGTTGATTCTCTATAATATTTCCTGTGCAACTGAAATTTTACTTGTAAAGACTTTGCCTATGCCTATGTCTTTAAGAGTATTACCTATTTTATCTTCCAGTAGATTATTTCTTTTTTAATATCTAGATGAAGGGAGGGCAGATCCATTTCTATTTTAGTGTAGGACATGTCAGACATATAGATCTAGGTTTAATCCTTAGCATATGAAAAGCCAGTTTTCTTAGCATCATTGATTAAAGAGGTGATCTTTCTCCCAGTGAAGGTGTTTGGCCCCTTTCTCAAAGATAAAGTAGCACAATGTGTTTGGAGTTGTTTCTACATCTTCTATTCTGTTCCATTGATCTTTGGATCTGGACTTTTTCCCAGTACCATGATTTTTTATTGAGGTAGCTTTTTTTAATGTCTTTTATTCTTTGCCTTCATTGGGTATAATGGTATATTTTAAGTATACATATGACCGCATTCATCAAGAATTTGTACTTGCATGTGACATGTCTTGATTCCTACTTTTCCCATTGCCATTCCCCTTTCAAACCCTCTCCTCCCTATATACATAAACTTCATTTCCAGTTTTTCCTTTTTACCATCAAATGTTTTCTTTCCCTTCTTTGCTTTGCCCTCCTTCTCTCTCTTTCCCCTTTGAATATTTTCCTCCTGTTTCACAACACACCTTCAGTTTCTCACACTAGAGAAATGACACAGTGTTTACACACCCGTGTCCTATATATTTACATATGAGTAAGGCCTCAAGGTGCAACCATTTAACTATAAATATCTCAAGTTTATCTTTCTTTATGCCTTCATAGCAGTGCATTTTATAAACAAATCACATCTTATTTATCCACTCACCAACTGTTGGGTTTGGGGCTGTTTCCAAAATTTAGCTATTACAAACTATGCTGCTACAAAAATAGGCCCACATGAGGTACAAAATGTATGAGAGGTAGCTTTTAAATATAACTTCAAATTGGGGATTCTGATGTCCCCTGCCTTGTCTTTGTCTTGTCTTTGTCACCCAGAACTGCTTTTCCTATTCTAAGCCTTTTCTGGTTCCATGTGAATTTTAGGACTGTTTTCTCTCATTCTGTGATATATGCTGTTGAGTATCTTCATTCTTGAATAAATGAAGTGGTATTCATTATTGATTCATTGTTCTTAATTTTTCAACATTTCCCATAACCACTCCCTAGCTGCAGGTTCATTGTTGGTAGAGTGTACATCTCTGCCCTTATTGGTGATGGAACTTGTTTGGCCAGTAATGTATGAATGGAAATACCATCATGGGTTGGACAGTCCTGGCTAGCTGCCTGATAACAAGAAGAAGACAAAGACGTGTGGTCCAGTCCCACACCAGAAAGCCATGGTCTTACAGTAAGAAAGAAAGTTATTCCAGGAACACTGAAAGATGTTAAGCTCCAACTGATCTGGATATGTGAGTACTAATAAGCCATTGTTTCAAGACATTAATTTATGAGGTGACTTTTGACAGAGTAGTGGCTAACATATTTAATGGCCAATAGTGTCTACTCCTGAAGGCTGTTACACAAATTACATTAGATCACATGCAGAAACTTTGAGCATGTTTACACATATGAGAAACCAAATAAATGGTGGCTCTTTCCTCCCCTACCCTAAATATGAAGATTGTCTTGTGGCTGCTGCTGAATTTTACCTTATTCTGATATTCCCAGCTTTTGCTTCGAAGACACCTCCAGTGACTTTAGGGAGAAGAATGTTTTCTTTCCTTATTATGCCTGCTGCCAATTAAATCAAATTTATGGAATTTACTCTAGTTGAAAATTATCCTGGGGAATTTATTTTGGGCTGTTTAAGGAGCTCCTTCACCCTCTTCTCCATCCCAACACCCAACTTTGCTAGCTGTGGGGCAGAATTATGACTGCAAAATCTCAATTGCAAGGGAAAGAGCTACTGCATTATTTATTTCTTTGTGTTTGTATTTATCAAGACAGGTAAGGGAGTTCAGGCTATTCAAATCTCTTATTAGAAAGGAGGAAAGTGGCAAAGATTTGGTTTCTCAGGCTGCTATAACTTTACTATCACCAAATTCAAAATGAAGTTAATTAAATTTCTAAGCCCTGAGTGGTTCCTACTAGGCCACATGGCTCGTTAATTTATTCTTTTGTTTATTCACCACTTCATTTCCTCTGCTGCCAGACAGTGATAACGCATGGGAGCTCTGAAGGCAGATGGGGTAGGTTCAGAAACTCTCTGGCCACTTGATACAGATATGAGGTCAAAATGAGATAGGACATGTGAAAACATGAAGAGTTCAAGGTTAAATGGAAATTTTTCCCACAGTTTCTTAGGCTGCATTAGACTTTTCTCTGTGCGAGGAATCTAAAAGTGAGCCAGACATGGTTTCTATCGAGGGGAGGGCACAATCCTGGGACAGAAAACTGAGCCGGGCTAAGTAAGGACAGAGTGCTATGGAGCAAAGTGGAATCCAGCCAATCCAGCGTGGGGTGAGAAGTCAAGGAGAGCGTCCTGAAGGAGAGAGTATCACCCTGAGATTACTGTCGCTTCTATTCTGACCTCTGCAAGGGATAATTCCAAGTCACTCTCATGTCCAGAACGTATGAGCGGGGCTCAGAAGCCTAGACAGAAAGATGATTCATTTCCATTTATTAAGGACCCTAGGGTGAGTCTTTTCTACAGCCCAGCCTTTCTTACTTGATTTTCACAAGGCTGTAAGGCAGCTTGATCAATTTTATTTTACATATGAGGAAACTGAGCCTCAGAGAGTTAATTTGCCTGTAGTCTCAAACTAGTACATAGGTTACAACTAGAGCTCAAATTCAGGTTTCCCAGGTTGGCCAGACTTTATCTGTCCTGCACCTGGGAACATTTGAAGGGAAAACAAAGCCAGTTAAGAGGTTTCTAAAGAAAGAAGGCTCAGACCTGCTCATGATTCCATCTTACCTATATTTCTGAAATGCTACAAATATATAATCATGATTTGAATCAAACTCTGAAATCAGAGTCAGATTTAAAACTATAACCTTTCCAAAGGTTATAAGAACTTCATTTTACAAACAGTATTGGGTTTCTCTGTCTTTCAAAAAAAAGTTCCATGAAGAGCCTATGAAAGCATCTATATTTATCAAAATAACACAGCTATACCACTGTGACAAAATACCTGAGAAAAACCACAAAAAGGAAGAAAGATTTATTCTGGCTCCTGGTTTCAGAAGTTTCAGTCTATGGTATGCTTGCTCCATTGCTTCTGACCCCTATGTGAGGAGAAACATCACAGAGGTAGAAGTGTTTGTCAGGAAAATCTCCAATGACCCACTCTCATCCACTGGCTCCACCATCTAAATTTCTATCACTTTCCAATAATACCATCCAGTTATGAACCCGCTGATAAAGTTAGAGGCTCATGGTCTAATCACCTTTCAAAAGCTTATCATCTGGACAACAAGTTTTTAGCATGTGCACTTTGAGAATATTTTAGACCCAAACCATAACATTATCCTACTTTAGGGCTAGTATTGGATGGTGAATCTTCTTTGTAATTCTAAGAATACAAAATATAAACTCTTCATTTACTCTCCCTTTAAACTCAGATCAAAAATATGGAATACCTTGCCAGTACCATGCAGTTTTTATCACGGCAGCTTTATAGTAGAGTTTTAAATTGGGAATTGTAATACCCCCTGCCATGTCGTGGTTGCTTAGAATTGCTTTTGCTATTCTAGGTTTCTTGTGGTTCCAGATGAATTTTTGTATTATTTTCTCTAGCTCTGTGAAGTATACCATTGGAATTTCAATTGGAATTGC
>PVIC010033204.1:0-20260 GCA_004025085.1 Thryonomys swinderianus
TGTGAGTTTTTAAATTCTTTTGGGTATATTCCTAGCAGGGGGATAGCCGGGTCAAATGGAACCCCTAGTCCTAGTTTTCTGAGAAATCTCCACACAGATCTCCACAATGGTTGCACAAGTCTGCAATCCCACCAACAGTGGAGAAGGGTTCCTTTCTCCCCACAGCCACGCCAGCATTTATCATTGGTTGATTTTGTGACCGCAGCCCATGTTGTCTTTTGAGGCAGGGTGTCGCTTTGAAGTTCAGGCTGGCCCTGAGCTCACTATGTAGCCCATGTAAGCCTCGAACTCAGCAATCTTTCTGCCTCTGCTTCCTGAGTGCTGGGATTACAGGCATGAGTCACCATGCCTGGCACTGTGGTATGTGGTACTAATTGCCCGGTATTGTCATATGTGGTTATCAGGGATAGAACTTGGGACTCTGTGCTTGCTAGGCAGGTGCTGGAACCTTGAGCTAAATCTCTGGCCCTCGTCTTTTCTTTTTTGAAAAATTCACTATTTAGTCAGTCAGGGTGGCACATGCCTGTGATCCCAGAACTCAGAGGCAGAGGCAGAAGGCATGGAAGTTTGAAGCCCAATTGGGTTACATAGCAAGTTCAAGACCAGTCTAAGTGCATAGCAAGACCTTATCTTAAAACAAACAACAAAAAAAGCCAAATAAAACAAGAAAATTCACACTTTGGGAGTAATATATAGCATTACTTGATTCTGAAATATCTGATTCCAGATAGATTCTACCAGCTACCTATGAGACCACTTACTTGTTTCCAGATGGTGATAAGATAGTTGAATGGATTTATCTGTCTCCTGTAGGCACAGAGGAAAGAAAGGACTTGAGAGCTGTTGAATTAAAGTTGAATTAAATCCAGAATAGGGATGATTCAAAATAGTTTCTTCTTTTGTTAAATGGATATCTGTGGGGAAGTTTGTTTGATATTCATAATTAGTAACTGATTTAGAAAACTGAGTGTAAGACAATGAGTTTTGATTCTATGTTCTTTTTAGTGGATAGTAATTATCATTTTTAGAAAAAGCAATCCAGCCAAGTACTTTTCAATAACATATCAAACTTTTAGAGTTATTTGAGATATCTAAAGGAGGCTGAAAATGATACCAATGCCAAGATTTGGGCTTCTTGATTTTATTACATAAGCATTGATGCTGTTTTGGTGAGTCCACCCAGAAATAAAACCCTGGGAGATCTGCAGGTAGAAAATACACTGGAAGTGCCCTGGTGTCAATCTGGACAGAAAAGTGAAGGCACTAGGGATGGGCAAAGGGATGAATTGAATTGTGCTGGCTGCAAAAAACAGTCAAGCAATTCTACAGGGTGCTCTGGGGCTGGGACACTCCCTACATTACTCTGACTCAAAACAGGGAGGGGCCTTGGACTCTCATCACTCCTTTTTCTAAGGAGGTAGTTTCAATTTAGGCAAGGCAGCTGTCTTTTGGTAAGGACAGTTCTGGGAGGACTTAGCTAAAAGTTTTGAGTCACCATGACTCCCAGCAACTGGGGAAATGAGTGCAAGAGTTCCAATGATGGCTATGTCACAGCCTGTTCTATAATGCCAAGAACTGCATATATTAATATCTTCACATATGTCCACATAAATCACACCTTCAGTTTCTTTCTCATTGTGCTTCTTACTTTATATTTTCTTTCTTTCTTTCCTTCCTTTCTTTTTCCTTTCATTCCTTCTTTTTCTTTTCTCTTTTGTACTAGGGATTAAACCCAGGACCTTGCACATGCTAGACATAAGTGCCGTCATTGAACTATATCCCACCCCTTTAAAAAAATGTTTTTTAATGCCAGGCATGGTGGCTCACACCTGTAATCCCAGCACTTGGGAGGCCTTCCTCACCCTCATGATCACTAATTCAAATTTTTTTTTTTTTTGAGACAGGGTCTCGCTTTGTAGTTCACTGCCCTGAGCTCACTATGTAGCCCAGGCAAGCCTTGAACTCAGCAATCCTCCTGCCTCTCCCTCCCGAGTTCTGGGATTATAGGTGTAGCTGCCAAACCCGGCATTTGTGGTATGTGGTACTGATTGCCGGCATGAGTCACCATGCCTGGTGGTGTTGTATGTGGTTACTGGGGATCGAACTAGAGACCTTGCACTTACTAGGCCGGCACTGGGACCACTGAGCTAAATCTCCAGCACCCCCAAAAATTTTTGAGACAAGTTCTCACTAAATTGCCCAGGCTGACCTTGAACTAGTGGTACTCCTGAATCAGTGGTCCTCAATCCAGAGTAACACATGCTTTGCATGAACAAAGCTCTAAGTTTATTCCCTAGCACCACAAAAATAAGCATAGATAAACAAACAGATGTACAGAGTACTGTTAAACTCTTCTAATCAGGACTAAATAATACCAATCAATAGATAAAAACAAGAGAAATTAACTGAGCCAAGTGGCATATGCTTATAATCCCAGCACAGAGGAAGACTGAGGTAGGATTATAAATTTGAGTTTGGATAATTTAGCAAGACCCTGTCTCAAAGAATTGAAAGGACCCAGGATACAGCTGGGTAGTAGAATGCCTCTGGGTTGAATCCCCAGTATCAGAAAAAAAATAATTTCAGTATTAACTGTGGTTAGAAAAGGTGATATATAACGACATTTCCTTTCTGATTAAAACTAACATCTGAAATTAGAAATATGATTTATCATGTTAAACACATCATGGTCTTAATATTAGGAAATCTACTTCTTTTTGGTTGGCAGCAACCAATCAAAAACTACATCATTGGGTAGGAGGGACTCAGAAACCAATATTATATGTTAAGATAAAAGAACATGAGGATTAGCCCAAAGATATAACTTACATGAAAGGCTTCCCTGTTGTCCTAATTAATTGCATGGGAATGTAAGAAGGAAAGCCCCTGCTAACTTCTAAGTTAGCTTGATATCCTTTCTCGTTTATATCACCAAGGGGTGCAGGGGAAAAAAAATCAATATCCCTGAGGCATACATTTTAAAATGCTAAACTTTTTAGCACCCTATGTTTCTTTCTCTTTAAGGATTTTTAGGATTAAAGACTCTTCCCAGTTGAGGTTGGGTGAAGATTTAGTCAGGGGATATGAAAATGTAAGACACATATCATCTATTGAAAATACCATTTTGCATTAAATAGCTCAGATGTTCTCATTTTACCTAGTAGGTCATTTGTTCCAAAGATATAGTGAGTATAACCATCCTACTGTCTGTGTGCACAGAATAACTCAGGTCCAGGGGAAAGTTATCCTTTAGTTCTTGTTTTGTTTTTTTGTCTCACTGGGGATGAACTGAGGGATTCATGCATGATAGGCAAATGCTCTCCCACTGAGCTACATCCCCCACCCCAACCCGAACATTTGAACTAGTGCTCCAAATGAAGCAATCTTCAGGAATAACAGTAATAGCAAATGAACTCAAATGTTGCAGATGGCATTGAGAACTGTAATAAAAGGCTTTTTGTGTCACTACAGCATCCCCTTGGCAGGGCCAGCTGCAGCTGTTAACATTTCATGAACATTCAAACAAGGCAGATGTGCCAGAGTGACCATGCCCTGTTTCCAGGGGGCAGGCCATGATGCTTCAGATATGAGCTTGAAAGCATGGCCACAGTAGCCCCCCGCAGGGAGTGGGCATGGTTGTCTCAGGGTCAGGGGTGTAAAGTGAGATTGTCTTTTACTCTGTGATTTCTCAAAGTGCTAAACAGGCAACAAGCTAAAGCTTCAAATGAGCTTTACTTTTTGAAAAACATCATATATGGCAAAATAATATATTTGATATTTCATTCAGAACTTAATATGATTTTCATAGAATTTTAGATTTGTTTTTGTTGCCATGAAATGGTTTACTAATTAATTTATGATGCAAAGAGGAGGTGGAACATTCCTAAGCAGCAGCACAGTGGTCTCCTAACCCAAGTCACACTGGATTCTCCACTTGGAAGATAGATATTTTTTGAAGTTGTGGGTGAAATGAATGGATGTGTAATTGTCATGTTCATTGCCTATTCTATTTTTTTTTTTGTTTTGGAGACAGGATCTCACTTTGTAGTTCAGGCTGGCCCTGAACTCACTATGTAGCCCAGGCCAGTCTTGAACTCAGCAATCCTCCAGCTTCTGTCTCCCGAGTGCTAGGATTACAGGCGCGTGTGGTATGTGGTGACAGGGATTGAACCTGAGAGCTAAATCCCCCAGCCCCCCCGTTGTTTATTCTTAATATAACAAAAAGATAAGATTTCAGCTTTATTAATCAAAATGTAAAGAATTAATTTTAAAAATTAAAAAATATTATAGTTCATGAGTGTTATGACTTGTATCTAGATGTACCCCAAAACCTCATGTAGTCATAGGTAGGACTTAATTTTTTTAGACAGGGTCTTGGTTTGTAGTTCAGGCTCTGTAGCCCAGGCTAGCCTGGAACTCATAGTAATCCTTCTGCCTCTGCCTCCCGAGTGCTGGGATTACAGACCCGAGCCACCATGCTTGGCACTGTGGTATGTGGTACTGGGGATTGAACTCAGAATTTTGTGCTTGCAAGGCAGATGCAGGAACCACTGAGCTAAATCTCCAGCCCAAGTGGAGCTTTTTGAAGGTGGCAGATCTAAGGTGTGTAATGGTAAGATTAAGCCTGTGATGTTAGGAATATTGATGCAGTGCTAGGATTAAGAGTGCTCTACCCTGGAAATAATATAAAAGACAGAAAGTGAGATGTTTCTTCCTCTTGATTCTTGTTGCTGGCTACTTCAATGTTGTCTTCTGCCTGCTCTACATTACTGTTTCTTCTGTGATGCCCCTCTGACATGCTGCCCTGCACTGGAGCCAGCTGAGTATGGACACAGACCTCTACAAACTGTGAACCAAAATAAACCTTTCCTCCTTTAAATTTGAGTGTTAGGTTTACTGTCTCAGCAATGAGAAAAATAATGATCTCAGAATGACCAATTTTCTACAATTTCCAACTCTTCATTGATTAATTTAACAATTTAAATATATAACAATTAATATAACATCAATGTCAACTTGACAGTTTCCAATTGCCTAAAATTTTTAAATTGATTTTATTGACACCAATTGCCTAAATTTTTTTTTTTGAGATGGAGTCTCACTTTGTAGTTCAGGCTGGCCCTGAGCTCACTATGTAGCCCAGGCAAGCCCCAAACTCAGCAATTCTCCTGCTTCTGCCTCCCCAGTGCTGAGATTACAGGCGTGAATCACCAAGCCCGGCACTGTGGTATGCGGTATTGATTGCTGGTGGGCGTGAGTCACCACGCCCAGCATTGTATGTGGTTACCGGGATGGAACTCAGGACCTTGCGCTTGTGAGGCAGGCGCTGGAACCACTGATCTAAATCTCTGGCCTGCCTAAAATTTTTAAGGACATTTTTCAGTCCTCCAAAATTTACAAGTATTTCCACAGCTCTCTATAATACCTTTGTTTTCCCTACAGACTAAAATTAATGATGAAAATATGCTTGCCCTAGGCACCAATTGTCATTTATTTTAGTTTCCATTATTTCAATCTTTTGGATTTGGATAATCAAAAATTTATAAACTATTTCAAAATATAAATACTTTTAGAGTTTTGCTTTTTAAAATGTCCATTTTAAAAATAATTACTTTCTTTAAATCTGTCTGGGATCATGAATGCATTCTTCTTTCTGAAGAAAATCATGGATCGTTCAAGTGTCAACCTACAATAGCCAAAAGGTAAATTCTAGGTCTTCTTCCTTTCAAGAGGGGATATGAAGCAATACACAAGGCCCTGGAGAGGAAGCTGGGAGACTGGGGTCCAGCAGTCCATGTCTGATAATAGCCAGTGCTGACTGGCTTTCCAGTGCTGCTGTCTGCCCCACCAATTCTCTTTCTTGTTTCCCACAAAACAGAGTGACACTCACCTCTTCAGCATTTTCTCACCATGCTGTATTTTTGCAAAGCATTTTGCCCTTATACACATTCTTCCTTCTACCTGTAGTGGCTTTTGCTACCTTCTCTGTTAAGAAAATTCTTGATCATCCTTTACAACTATCACTTCTACGGTTAACTCTTCTCCAACAACCAGCAATGTTTCCCCCCTTAGCCACTCCCTCAAGAAAAAAAAAAAAAAAGATAAAAAACACTCTGATTTGGTCCTGGAAGAAATCTACATATTATTTTTTCCTCAAAGAGTACTAGACAGATTTATTCTCCCACTCACTTTATGCCTACTGTCCTAGATGCTGGAAAGCAGTAGTGAACAAAGCCGACAAGCCATTATAGGGCTTTTGACCTAATGGGGATAAATGGACCTAAACTAAATAAGCAATATGTAGTATGTTAGGTGATAGTTGTGGAGTAAGGAAGATGCCTACAAATTAATAGTCATCAGAGAAGACTTTAGTGTGAAGGTACATTTCAGCAAAGACTTGAAGGAGGTGAGGGAGTAAACAATGGGTATATCTGACAGTGTTCCACATAGAGAAAACAAAATGTGAAGGCCTTCCCTCAGAAGTTCACTAGTGTTGTAGGTAGGTAGGTAAGCTAGTTAGACATCTTGTGGCAGTTAGACAGGGCTGGCCCTCAAGGAAACAATTTGATTCACAATTAAGGAGCTAACCCAAGGAGGGCAATCGAGACACTTTTAGCACTGCAAAAGCAGAGTGGCTATCATATTCTTGCAGGATTAAATAACAGTGATTGATATTCTAAAGAAGGGTCAATAGCGTGGAGGAGGGAAGGTACCAGGGTCTCAGCCCATCCTTCCCAGGTAAGATCCCCCACTGGAAATCTTTATAGCATGTTACATGATTTGCTTTCCCACTGGATCTCCCTTTAATCAATATAATCTTGCAATGTTACTGGTTGACTGTAGTTTTGTCCCACTTAGACCTGCCTTATCTCATGGCTTTGTTCCATAAATATCCCCTGGGAAATAGGGTCTCAGGGTCACACACTTTCCGGTATGACTTCTATCCCTCTTTAGCAGAAGGTTTCTTTCTCAATACACTTTTCCTACTCTTAACCTCCGTTGTTTCCAGAATTCATTCTTCAATTTTAGAGAACACTACCTTGCATTTCAGATATCTAGCAGGTTGGGAGTTACACTTGCTCCCCTGTATCACTAGTAACATTTGAAGAACAACAAATGAGCTCATACAGATGGAACAGAGCACAAATAAGAGCAATACAGAGCAAATCATTAAGGTGAAGGAGTAAGAATGGTAGCCTGGATTTTTATGGGGTCTTGAATACCATTTGAAGTCCTTGTCTTTTAATAAAAATGAGATAGGAAGCCACTGGGGAGTTTGACCAGAGGACTAATTTGACCTGAACTACATTTTTAAAGGTTCTGTTTGATTGTCATAGAGTATGGATTACAAGGGGAAAAAAGCAACAATCCAGACAAGAGAAGATGATGACTTTGGCCTTGTATGTTGAGGGTAGAACCAAAATATTTCATGAGAGATTAAATGTAGGGTATGTGAAAAATAATTAAAAGGCAATTACAAGGTTAAATAAAAATTACATAAAGGAATCCTCGGCAGAGACAGGAAGGCCATGAACACCAGAGAACCTAAAGGAAAGTACACATCTATCTAACTGGTAATTGAACAAAAGTGCCTGGGGGGGTGGAATAAAAGGATCAGCACTAAAAAAACCAATGTAGTGATAGGATTCAGTGAAATCTTATAATACAAAGTTCTCAATGCCAGTGGTCTAAACTTCCCAATCAAAAGAGATAGACTGGGACCAGGGATTTAGCTCAGTAGTTTCAGCATCTGCCTTACAAGCACAAGGTCTTGAGTTCAACCCCCAGTACTACATACCACAATGCCCGGCATGGTGACTCACATCCATCAGCAAACAGTACCACACACCACAAGGCTGAGCATAGTGGCTCACACCTGTAATCCCAGGACTTGGGAGGCAGAGGTAGGAGAATTTCTGGGAGTTTGAGGCTAGCCTGGATCACATAGTGAGCTCAGAGCCAGCCTAAACTACAAAGCGAGACCCTGTCTCAAAAAACTAAAAATAAATAAATAAATAAAATAATATATATATATATATATATATATGCAACCATATTTTGCTCATCAGAAAAAGAATTACAAAGACTAAAATAAAACACATGCATGAAAAAAATGGTATTTCTTTCATTTGGGGGCCCAAAACAAGCTAGAGTAGCTAGCTATCTTATCATCAGATGCAGCAAACTTCAAGCAAAAACTGATCAGAGGAGACAAAGATGGCCACTTAGGTTCAGGTAAAAGGAATAATTCTACAGAAAGAAGTAACATTTGTAAATATCTCTCTATTGACTGTAAGCACATGTGACATCATAAAACAAAAGCTACCAGACTTAAAAGAACAGGTTGGCTCCAATACCATCATAGTGAGGAACTTTTATACTCCCTTCTCATAATTGGACAGGTCAACAAGACAAACAAATCAATAAAGAAACAACAGAGTTAAAACATATCATTGAACAAATTGACTTGATAGATACCTACAGAGAGTTTTACCCAACAACAAAATACACATTTTTTTCAATATCACAGATTTTTTCTGAAATTGACTAAAACATAAGACATAAAGTATGCTTAAGTAAATATAAAAGAATTCAATTAATCCCCTGCTTACTATGAGATCATAGTAGAATGAAGCTAGAAATAAACATCAAAAACAAAACAAAAAAAAACCCAGAAAATATGCAAATACCCAGAGTTAAATAAAACATTACTAAATAATCAATAAATCACAGAAGAAATCTAGAGAGATATTAAAAAGCTTCTAGAATCAAATGACAGTGGAAGCACAACGTATCAAAATCTATGAGATATAATGAAAACAGTTCTAAAACAAAAGGTTACAGCTATAAATGCACACCCAGAAAAAATAGAGTGCCTAACATACATAGCAAGATCATCTCAAAAAAATCTACCAAAACAGAAACAAATAACAACAGAAATGTAAAGCAATCCTAACTAAATAATCTAATAATGTATCTCAAGGGCCTAGAAAGACAAGAATAATTCAAATCTCAAACTAATAGGAATGTAAAGATCAGACTATAAATAAAACCAGGACTAAAAAAATAATACAAGCCAGCAACATTCAAAATGGTCAAAAACTGAAGCCTTTACAAGGATGTCCACTATCATCACTCCTGTTCAATATAGTACTGGAAACATTAGCCACAGCAATTAGGCAAGAGAAAGAAATAAAAGGAATAAAGATAGGAAAGGGAGAAGTTAAACTGTCATTATTTGTTGATGACATGATACTCATAGAAGATCCTAAAAACTCAACCGAAAGACTACTAGACTTAATCACCAAATTGAATAGCACAGCTAGGTACAAGGTCAATGCTCAAAAATCAAAACTACAACACTCTGAAAAAGAAGACTGAAAAGGATATCAGATAATGGAAAAACAACCATTGTTCCTGGATAGAAAGAACTAATATTGACAAAATGGCTACATTCCCACAACTATTATATAGATTCAAGACAATACTGATTGAAATCCCAACAGTATATTTCACAGATCTAGAGAAAATAATCCAAAAATTCATCTGAAACCACAAAAGACCTAGAACAGCAAAAGCAGTTTCAGGCAACAAGGACATAGCAGGAGGTGTTATGATCCGCAACTTGAAACTATACCACAAAGTCACTGTAATAAAAATGGCATGGTACTGGCAAAGTAATAGACCTAAGGATTAGTGGAATAGATTAGAAGACCCAGAAACAACTCCAGGTACACTAAGCCACCTTATCTTTGACAAAGGAATCAAATATCCGCAATGGAGGAAAGACATCCTCTATAACAAATCGTGCTGGAAAAACTAGGCTTGAACCTGCCAAAAACTAAAGCTAGACTTATCTCTTTCTCTGTGTACTAAACTAAAATCAAAGTGGATTAGAGACCTAAATATTAAAACAGAAACATTAAACCTGCTGCAAAATAGAACTCTTGGAGACACTGGCTTAGGGAAAGATTTTATAAACAAAACCTCTATGGAACATGAACTTGCAGAAGGAATCAACAAATGGGATCTCATCTTATTAAAAAGCTTTTGCACAGCAAAAGAAACCAACAGCAGAGCTAAAAAGACAACCAACAATATGGGAAAAAATGTTCACCAGATGTATCTCAAAGGGCTACTATCTAGAATATATAAAGAGATTAAAAAACCATTCCCCAAATTTAAAGACCCAATTCAAAAATTGGCATCTGAAATGAACAGACACTTTTCAGAGGAAGAAGTAAAAGCAGCCAAGGAGCATATGAAGAAATGTTCAACATCACTGGTCATTCAAAAGATGCAGATGAAAACAACTCTGAGATTTCATCTCACTCTACAAAGAATGGCTTCTATTGGAAATTAACCAGCAACAAATGCTGGCGAGGTTGTGGGGAGGAAGAAACCCTTCTCCACTGTTGGTGGGAAAGTAAACTAGTGAAACCATGTGGAGATTTCTCAGAAAACTAGGATTAGAAGTCTCATTTGACTCTGCTATTCCCTTGCTAGGGAATATATATGAAAGAATTAAAGAATCATATCACAGTGACATTTGTGCACCCATGTTCATAGGAGCTCAGTTTGTGATAGCTAAATCTTGGAAACAACCCAAATGCCCATCAATTGGAGACTGGATAAAGAAGATGTGGTATTTTTTTTTTTTTGAGACAGGGTCTCGCTTTGTAGTTCAGACTGACCCTGAGCTCACTATGTAGCACAGGCAAGCCTCAAACTCAGCAATCTGCCTGTCTCTGCCTCCTGAGTGCTGCTATTACAGGCATGAGCCACCACGCCTGGCACTGTGATATGTGGTATTGATTGCTGGTGGGCGTGAGTCACCACACCCAGCATTGTATACCAGAGATTGAACTCAGGACCTTGCGCTTGCAAGGCAGGCGTCAGAACCACTGAGCTAAATCTCCAGCCCAGATGTGGTATTTTTTTAAATAAAAAAGATTATTACTCTGACATAAAGAATGATAAGTTTGGGGCCAGGGATTTAGCTCAGTGGTTCCAGCATCTGCCTGGCAAGAGCAAGGTCCCAAATTTGATTCCTGGTAAACACATACAACAATATCAAGTGTGGTGACTCACACCCACCAGCAATCAGTACCACACTCTACAATTCTGGGTTTGGTGGCCCACACCCGTAATCCCAGGCAATTGAGAGGCAGAGGCAGGAGGACTGCTGGGAGTTCAAGGCTTGCCTGGACTACATAGAGATTTTGGGGCCAGCCTGAACTACAAAGTGAGACCCTATCTCAAAACAAAACAAACAACAAAAAAAGAATGATGTTTGATTTATGTATTCTCAAATGGACATAATTTTATTTCATTCATAAGTGAAATAAGTAGGTCACAGATGTGTAAATACTGTATCTTTTCTCTGGTATGAGAATCTGAAGATGTAAACGAATTCTAGAATGTATGATAGATATTGTGAAATAGAAAACATTCAAAGGGAAAAGGGTAGGGTTAAGTAATGAGGGGAAAGAAAAAATATATTTAAAAAAAGAAAGAAAACATGTATATAAGGGCTGGGGGATTGTAGGATAGGTAGCAAAATAGGTAAAAATGAGAATTAACTCATGTCTTATACTGGTACAAATTCTAAATGTTAGGTGTGATCATGATGTGTATTTAAAATGTACAAATAAGTCAGTTAAAACTACAAAGGCTCAGTGAATCAAGAAATTGGTTCTTTTAGAAAAAGGGAAGGGGATCTGGGTATGAATGCAATGGGGAGAAGGGTAAGAAAAGATGAGGTAAAAGGATCAGGTTGTGATATGTATAAGAGTTTATTTACTATGTATTGCAAAAGTGTACTAATTAAAAAATTGAAGAAAGGCCCGAGATTTAGCTCAGTGGTTCTGGCGCCTGCCTCGCAAGTACAAGGTCCTGAATTCGATCCCCAGTAACTACATACAATGCTGGGTGTGGTGACTCACACCCACCAGCAATCACTACCACATACCATATACCACATACCACAGTGCTGGGCATGGTGGCTCACGCCTGTAATCCCAGCACTCGGGAGTCAGAGACAGGAGGATTGCTGAGTTCAAGGCTTGCCTGGGCTACATAGTGAGCTCAGGGCCAGCCTGAACTACAAAGTGAGACCCTGTCTCAAAACAAAACAAAAAACCGCAAAAAAATTGAAGAAAAAAGAAAACAAATAAGCATAAATAAATAAATAAAACCTACCCAAAAACTGAAGAAAGAATTCTTCCTGTGGTGAAATACTGTGACATTAGTAGCAGAAAGAAATAAAAGCAGAGAAGAAAAAGAGAGAAGAAGAAGAAGAAGAAGAAGAAGAAGAAGAAGAAGAAGAAGAAGAAGAAGAAGAAGAAGAAGAAGAAGAAGAAGAAGAAGAAGAAGAAGAAGAAGAAAGAAAACATTTCACAAAATGAAGACTCTTCTCACCATTTAAATACCTTCCTGGTTCAATAAAAGTTTGATCCATTTATTTTCCTGGTAAAGTATTGTTCAGAAATCACTATTATTTTTATAACAGGCAAACAGACAGATCCCTTAAAAATGCATTTAAAAAGGGCCAGAGGGTTAGCTCAGTGGTTCCGGTGCCTGTCTCGCAAGCACAAGGTCCTGAGTTCAATCCCCAGTTACCACATATAATGCTGGGTGTGGAGACACGCCCACCAACAATCAACACCGCATACCACAATGCCGGGCATGGTGGCTCACGCCTGTAATCCCAGCACTTGGGAGGCAGAGACAGGAGGATTGCTGAGTTCTCTGAGGCTTGCCTGGGCACCATAGTGAGCTCAGGGCCAGCCTGAACTACAAAGCAACACCCTGTCTCAAAAAGCAAAAAAAAAAAAAAAATGCATTTAAAAAGACTTTTCTTTAGGCTCTTCAAAGGAACTCATTGCCTGTTTTATAACAATTCCATGGCAAAGGTATTGTGCTCGTATTTATCCTCCTAGTTTTATAAGTGAGGGAACTGAGACACACAGCTGTGTTTATTACCTTTCTAAAACACAAGGCATTCTGAATTTAGGGGCATAGTTAGCTTTACGGTATTGAATAAGAGATATGGGCCTATAATACCTAACGTGCAGAGCTATGTTTGAGATTAAATGCAACAACATATGTAAATGTCCTGGCACATTTATGATAATGTGGCACATTTATGATAACCACTTATGATAATGGGAATAGCTTTTGCCAAGTTAAATATGTGACAATGGAAGGTTTATTCTTATGGATCGTTTGATTTATTTACATGCTCAGCATGGAGACAAAAAATTTCAGTATGAGGCAGAGATTTAGCTCAGTGGTTCCAGTGACTGCCTAGCAAGCAAAATCCCTGGTTTGATCCCTGGTAACCACATACAACAATACCAGGCGTGATGACTCACACCCACCAGCAATCAGTACCACATACCATGATGCCAGGTGTAGTAGCTCATGCCTGTAATCCCAGCACTTGGGAGGCAGAGGCAGGAGGATTGCTGAGTTCGGGGCTTGCCTGGGCTACATAGTGAGCTCAGAGCCGGCCTGAACTACAAAGTGAGACTCCGTCTCAAAAAAAAAAACAAAAATAAAAGAACTTCAGTCTACATGCTATGGGAGAAGAGGGAACTTCTGGAATTGGACAAGATCTCATCAGTGTTTTTACAAAAAGAAATCTGGTGATTTTGTAGAGGATGGATTGAGGTAGGAGGCAGAGATGGACTAGTCAGTGTTTTCTCACAGAGTTTACACTAAGATTTAAAAAATGCTGGATAGGAGGCTACAAAGGAAATAATGTTAAGAACACAATGGCATATCAACCAGGATGTGCCAGCAGATATTGTGAGAGAGTAAAAGGGGGAATTCTGAAGGTGAAATGTTTTTGAATCTTCAAGCATAAGTCACATCTACCACAATTATGACAGGAGATCAAGTGCTTTAATAAAAGGAGCATGTTTGTATGGAAGGATGGGTTCACGTTAGGACATGCTGAATCTGAGATGTTCAGAGAACATCCAGTTGGAAATAAAGGACTAGGGTTTGGAAGATGAGTCAGCTGGAGGCACATGGAGAGTCAGCCCTTAAAGATCACAGTTGAAACTACCCAAGAGGATGAGATCACTGAGGAAGGATATGTAGCACAAGGCAAATACTGTCTAGAGTAGGAACCACTCATTATAGGTATGTTTAACCTTGGCTTATAATGGGGGTCTCAAACAAAATTAAAATATCTAACTCCTACAAGAGCTTTTATATGTATTCTCCCATTTATAAATTTTTCATACATAATATTATGAGGTAGAAAAAAGAAGAGAGGTAAACTCTTGTTGAGGTTTATATTCCTAACGTTCAGGCAAAAAAAGGAACTAGAAAAGAGAAGAAAGATCACATTTCTAAAAATGTGCCAACCACCAATTAAACCTCATCAGACAGAGATCTTGCCCTCAGTATTCTGATCCCTGAATGAGGGTTCCAATACACACATGAAAAAATAGGTAACAAGTTAAGGGAACATTTGGGAATTGCCAATTGCACGGGATAGGTGAAAAGCATTATTTAACCATGGCTTGGGCTGAGTTTAGCTCAGCGTGGCTCAGAGAGAAGCAGGCAGATGGGCCTGCATCTTGAAAGGCAGCAGAGCTTGGAGCCAAGAGACCATGAGAGCAACGCAAGTCAAAGGACCGTGGTCTTCAAAGCCAAGTATTTTCTCTTAACTCGTGATTACAACTGAGGGCTACCAGAAAGTCTCCTTTAAACTCCTAATACTGATAGTATGTTTCCATTTGAACAAGTTTTAAGTTTTCTACTTATTCCGAGGGTTACTGGAACATGCTAGTGTAATCAGATTTGGCAAAATAGTGGCATTTGATTTTCCTTTTAAACACCTTTCATCTTTTCTTTTAGTTTCCTATTTTAGTTCCAACATTTATTTACATATCTTTGATTTTTAAATGTTAACTCTCTTAATGTCAAATAGTATGGCATTCTGAATCGGTGACATTATGCCTAGAGATTTTTAAAGAAAAACTCGTTTTGCATTCATGGTCTAAAAGCTGCTCTCCTTCTCCTTCAATTTAGGAGGGGCCCTGGGACAAAGCCAAGTCCCTGACAGTGGTGGGCCTTGCTGCACCTTGGCTCCCAAGCACCAGGCCTCCTTCTGTTCTTAAGAGCACTCTGGGTTTTTTTTGTTTTTTGTTTTTAATAGTTCTTTTTTTTTGAGGCAGGGTCTCACTTTGTAGTCCAGGCTGGCCCTGAGCTAAGTAGCCCAGGGAAGCCTCGAACTCACAGCAATTCTCCTGCCTCTGCCTCCCAAGTGCTGGGATTACAGGTGTGAGCCACCATGCCCGCCAAGAAAGCACTCTGAATAACTCCTGTGAATTATGGCTACTCAGGAGGACTGTCAATTATGGAACCCTCGCTTCTTGTGAGAGCAGTCATTGGTTGAAGTTGGCTAATCAAATTTTATTTTGGAACAGTGCATTTTGCACAAGGTAACGTAAGGACTATTGTTTTTAAAAAACTAAGATTTATTTAAACCAAAATGACCTGAAATCATCAATTACTTTCTACTTCTCAGATAATTCAGACTTGGTCTTTTTGACTAAACCTTGTTCTTCAAGACTTTATCTAGGGCCCCAATAAATTTGTCTCTGAACTTGGCCAATTAGTTTCTGTTGTTTAAACAACAACAACACAAAACTCACTCACTGATCCAACCAGAAAATGCAGTGTTTTCAGTTGTCTGCCAGATTTACTTCCACTGATGTGGTAAATCAAGAGCAAGGAGGATGAGGGTATGGCTTAGGGACAGGTCACTTGTCCAGCATGTGTGAGGATGAGAACCTGGGTTCTCATAGCTAGTACTGAATTTGCAAAACCAATTTAAAAAGAAAGAAATAAAGAGGGAAAGAAAGAAAAGAGAGAAAGGAAATGTAATTGTGATATAATTGTAAATGTAATTGTGAGATATTATGGCAAATAATACTGCGTTTCTTTCTCATTTATGGACAAATGCCTGTGGGAGACACTGGAGTTTCCTCGACAGGCAGCCTTATCATGGGGGGCCCTCTGCAGCTGGATGGTGTCCTCTGTCCTCTATCTTCCTCAGGAACAGTTCATACAGCATCTATATAGGGCTCCTGTATCCTCTGGCTTCCTTGATGAGTCTTGAGAGTGAGGTCTGGTTGTGAGGTCTCTTTGCTAATCTCCCTGAAAAGTTGCCTTGAACTGGTTATGCCTAGTGCTGTGCTGCTAAAAATTTAACAAAACAGTTGTCTGGGGGGAAAAAAAGTTCTTACTTGTAGTATTTGTTGATTTCCATGGCATAATATTCTTACTATGCTATGTCTGATTTTAGGCTATCAATGTGTCACCATTAAATGCAGAGTTGGGAAAAATGCTATCAATCAGCATGTATCCTAGGATGGCTCTAGCATATCACCGGTTATGCACCTCTTCCAACTCCACATCTCTCAGAGTGGGCCTGTTCTACTTTCTCTTTTCTTGGAGTTACCTTGTCTTGTATTATCCCTTTGTGGTCTCTCTAACTCCTTCGCAAATGTTTGTAAATTCCTTTGTAAGGAAACTAAGTGTTCATACACATGCATAGCGTATATAAACACTACATTTCAGAAATCATCCTAATTTGAAAATATCATTATATGCAGTGATTGTTAGCTTCTAAGGGAGCCCCTTGTGATGTTTACTTCCTTCCTGGTATTCATGTTCTTATGTAACTCCCTATTACATTGTATCAGATTTAGTCAGTATAACCAATAGAACATGGCAGAAGTCATGGTGCATCACTTCTGAGAATTAATCCCCAAAACACTACAGCTTCTTCCTCTGTATACAGTGCACCCCTCCTCTTCTACCCCATTGTCTCTTGGATTCTCATGCTGTGTGAAGTCAGCTTCCATGTCAAGCAGTCTCACAGAGAGACCTACATGGTAAGGAACTGAGGCCTGCACATGCTATGTGGGTGAGACAGGAGATCCTCCAGGCCCAGTTCAAACTCAGATGACACAACATCCAACAGTTTGGCTACAAACTCACTGAAAACTGAGTCAGACTAGGTAAATTGCTCCTGATGACTTTGGAAGTCCCTGTACAATTACATCTGCTGTTTTAAGTGTCTCTATTTTGGAGTAATTTGTTGGAGAACAATAGATAACTAATACAGGTATTCTGGCTGATGCACTCCTCTGTTAGCCTTCATTTCCAGGCAGGTACTTGGTAAGCACGACTCCTCTCTCTACTTCTCTCTCTGCTGCTGTAATCCTTGCCTGTGTCTGGACTGCTGCAGCTGATAACCTGACCTCCTCAATGACCACACTGCAGCCAGAAGGATCAGTGGAATGCTGCTCCTAACACTCATACTAGAACCCTCCCCCGGCGCTCTATTGCTCTTGGAAGCAAGGTAAAGACCTTTAAATGGCGCAGACAACCCTTCCTACTTCTGCAGTTTGTCTCAGACAACTCTTACCCAGCCTCTGTGGCACACCTTCACTAGTCTACTTTCTGCTCCAAGATTCTTTCTCAAATCAAGGACTCTAGTAATCCAACGTAACATACTGCTTCCCTGGAAACTTTTCCTACCTTCTAGTTAGCCCAAGTCAGTCTTCAAGCCTCAGTTTAAATGTCACCTTCTCAGGAGCTATAGCTTCTTCTAGAAAGCCTTTGCTGACCTCCATTGAGACAGGGCTAAGTCCCCATTACTTATATTCGTACTAACTTTACTCAATATTCAACTCATACTTATCAGGTATTTAACTTAGGCAATATGTAGGTGTTTGGAATACCTGACAGTGTGCTTTACCCTTTGTTTAATTCTAAATCAAATAGTTATTTGTTTTGCTAACTGATTAATGTCTACTTCCATTCTTTCCTCATTTTTTAATTCCTGGCCTGGAGTAAGTACTTAATTAATATTTGTTGAAGAAAAAGGCTTTGGAGTCAGACAGATTTGAATTTAATGATTTGATTACTACTTTGAAACAGTGTTACTTGGGCAGAGTTTTGCCATCTGTAAAAGGTGAGAAATGATAGTACGTATCTCAGAAGTTTGATGGGAGGTTTAAATCACATCATGCTTGCAGTATACTTACAAGAGGGCCGAAACTTAGTACATGCTTATGCAAATAAGCCACTTCATGATTAGAAAGAATTTTATATCACATTCATGTGAAGGTTATAATTGTGAGACTATTTATTGTGGTTTACATTTTCCTTATCTTCCCCAGAAATGATTTCTGGTGGTGCTCAGTTAGCTAAAAGTACTCACTTTGACTCTTTCAGTGTTTTTCTGAAATCTTAAACTGATGCAGCATTTTTCATTTGCTATAAATTTCCACACCTAAAGGACTTTTACCATATGTGTACTGCTGAGGAATTAAAAAAGGGAAATAATATATATCCTTAAGAAATATTTTGTGTCAAGGACTTAGCAGCAATAATGAGTAGCTGAATGAGTTACTCAGTTTCAGATATTTTGTGATAGCAACAGAAAATAGGATAAAATAATGTTGTGCAGGTCTTTCTCTAGTGATTATAAAATTTTTAATCTAGGGGCTGGAGGGTTAGCTCAGTGGTTCTGGCGCCTGCCTCGCAAGTGCAAGGACCTGAGTTCGATCCCCGGTAACCACATAGAATGCTGGGCGTGGAGACACGCCCACCAACAATCAACACCGCATACCACAATGCCGGATGTGGTGGCTCACACCTGTAATCCCAGCACTCGGGAGGCAGAGACAGGAGGATTGCTGAGTTCGCGGCAGCTTGCCTGGGTACCACAGTGAGCTCAGGGCCAGCCTGAACTACAAAGCGAGACCCTGTCTCCAAAAAGCAAAAACAAAAAAAAAATTTTAATCTAACATAAAATTTACAACTTGAACCAACTTTAATGTACAGTTTAGTGGCATTAAGTACATACTGCTATTCAACTATTATCACTATCTGCTTCCAGAACTTTTCAGCATTCTAAATTCAAACCCTGTATCCATTAAACAATAATTATCTGTTACTTCCTTTTCCCAATAACTGGGAACGATTATTCTGCTTTATGTATCTATGAATTTGACTATCCTAGAGACTTCATGTGAGTGGAATCATACAAGGTATTTTTGTGCCTGACATAACTCATCTTCATAATGTCTTCAATGTTCATCCATGCCATAGCACATACCAGACTTTTCCTTTTAAAGGCTGAATAATATTCCATTGCATATTTGTGACACATGTGTATTCATTCATATGTCAATGGATATTTGTGTTAATTCTACTTTTTGGATACTGTGATAAATGTTGTTATGAATATGAGTGTACAAACATCTTTTTAATCCCTGGATTCAATTCTTTTAGGTATAGAAGTGGAATTGCTAGATAATATGGCAATTTGTATGTTCAGTTGTTGAGGAATCACTGTACTGTTTCCCACAGTAAATGACTGCATGCTTTTACATACTCTGTAACAGTGCACATGGATTATTCTACATACACTACATTTATTATTTTCTGATTTTCAAAAATACTAGCCACTGTAATAGATATGAAATAGGAGTGATAGCCTGTGGATTTTAATTCCTTCAATAGATTAGCATTTTAGAGTCCCCAACAGTGGGTACTAGTCTGAATCTTACAGTCCTGACCGTATATTTGGATACAGTGGTGAAAGGAGGGATCAGACATGGATGTACTTTGGTTTTTATATTTCATTCCTCGAAGCTCCCTTCCCAATTTTCAACCAAATTATTCCCCCACCCACCCAGGAAATTGAACTCAGGACCTTGCACTTGTGAGGCAGGCATGGTGCCACTGAGCTAAATCTGTCTCTTAGCCAAATTACTTCTGACAGTTATTTCACCTGTTTTATGTAGTGTGTGTCTTATAAGATTTCTGAATTTTTAAAAAAATTCTTTTAGCACTAGGGATTGAACCAAGGTCCTCACATAGACTAAGCACATGATCTCCCACCATACGTAAATCCTCAGACTCAGGTTTCAAAAAAGAAAAAAAATTTTTTTTGAGACGAATTCTTTTTTTTTTTTTTTTTTTTTTTTTTGCTTTTTGGAGACAGGGTCTCGTTCTGTAGTTCAGGCTGGCCCTGAGCTCACTATGGTGCCCAGGCAAGCCGCTGCGAACTCAGCAATCCTCCTGTCTCTGCCTCCCGAGTGCTGGGATGACAGGCGTGAGCCACCACGCCCAGCATTATATGTGGTAACCGGGGATCGAACTCAGGTCCTTATGCTTGCGAGGCAGGCGCCGGAACCACTGAGCTAACCCTCCGGCCCCA
>PVIC010033205.1:0-20732 GCA_004025085.1 Thryonomys swinderianus
TGAAAATTTGAAGTTAGCAAGACATTTTTCATAACTAAATGGCTAACAAACTAGTATATCTATATAGGGAGAAATGACTCAACAACAGAAAAAATGAGGTGTTTAGCCAGGAAAGTCATGGATGAGTCTTAATTACATACCAATGAGACAGTTCTGAAAGTGTTACACAGTATGTCATTCCAACTACAGGATATTGTGCCCAAGGAGAAATAATAGTGTAACCAGAGCACCAGAGGTGGCCAAACTTGGAGAGAGGAAGGCTAAATAGGCAGAGCACAGGAAGACTTTCAGAGCAACAAAATACTGTGTACGATGTTGAAGTGACACACATTCCACTGAATATTTGTCCAAACCTATGGAATTTAAAACAGACAACAAAGCTTTCCTATATGCAAATTTTTAAGTAATCATTGGGGATACAAATCCAGACCATAGCAAAAGAGTTTATCTTACAAACATAAGAAACAACCTCACTGAAAGTGGTGAGGATAAAAAGTGTGATCTAAGTAAGTGTGGAAATGAGTGGAGGCACTAAAGAACAATGCTGATCCTGCTATACACATAGAATAGAGAAACTGGTAAGTAAAAGGAGGACAGACGCGGAAAGCCAGTTCCTCACCGCAGGGCTGGACGTCTACACAGAGAAAGAGATGAGAGCGATCCAAGTGGCAATGCATTAGAGTCAATGAATCAGCACGAACGCATGGATAGTTCAATTTCAACACAGAAGATACCTATGGAGACCTGCATTATGTATGCACAAGTAGACAACTTATTGCACACACATGTGTATTTTTGTTCTCCCAATTAAAAGGGCCCAGAGACAGTGATATTCAATTGCTATGAGTATACTGAGCATCTAGGTCTTGATCTTTCACACTCTCCTCTAACAAGAAAACCAAAGCTCCTCAAACAAATGCAGACTCTAGGATGATAAAAGAAACATCCTGCAGGGCCAGAAATAACTTATAGTACTGGAAAGTAAGGACATCTTCAAAAGCAAACAAATAAACAGAAAAGGCCCAGAATACTGATAATGTGCCAGAAAATCACTTTAAAATGATTCATTTTATTGTGTGAATTTCATCTTAATAGATTACTTTGTTTTAGCAAAACATTTACTGGTACATTTTAGATATATATAATGACCGCATTCATCATAGGAAGTTTGTTCCAGTGCATGACAGATCTTACTTCTTTTTTTCCCCATTCCTTCCTCCCTATTGCTTACTATCTTGACATTGGAGATGAATACAAGGACTTCCACAGTGTAGAGCCAACACCGTACAGAGATGCACACATACACCCCCCACACACACATGCACAGAGATAAGCAGGAAATCCAGATAAGACCTGTGAACTGTATCCATAGCAATGGGTTAATTGTAGTACCACAGTAGTTTTCCAAGATGTTACATTAGAGTACAGTTTAAAAGGTAAAGAGTCTCTATATATCATTTCTTAAGCTGTATGTGAATCTATAATTTAAAGTTGCCTCTTAAAAACTCCCTCTTCTCAGCTGTAATGACCCACAGTTTGGGGCTGGTCAGAAAGCTACAGAGATGGCCTGGCCAGCGTCTCTCCACTATGAAAGACCTGGTGGACCTGCCATAACTAGGCCTCTAGGAACCTTGAAGAGTTCACCACCCACTATGCCGGTGCCTGCTCATGTGACATTGCCACAGCTTTTCTCAAATTGCCTGTTTTTATGTTTTTCTCTATTCTTGGGGATTAGCTCAGATTCAACTTATTATTCCTTCTTCCACAATCAAGTATTTTAATACAGGTCAGCAGTAAGGCTTGGCGGCTCCCCATCCTGGCTGGGGCTGCATCTCACCTGCTCACATTCACACTCAGAAGTGGGAGACGGAGGAACTGCCAGTTCCTCACCCAGGGAAAAACAACAAGTGCCTATTTCTATGTGCTGTGTGTGTCTCAGCAATAAGAAATGGACTACAACAGACATATACAATTTTTTAAGAGAAGTAAAGAAAGCTGATTATTCACTGGCTTGTCAGGCTGCCACGGTCTCTCTGGGATGGAAAGACTTGCTCATCTTAGACACTACAATTAACTGCCCTGAGACCCTGGAAAGCCTCCCCCCCGCCCCTCTCCTGACCATACTCTGCTGATTTCTACTCTGCGGAAGCTAATTCAGTTCCTTCTGAACGTGGCTTCCGGCTCTAGGGCCCAATTCTTGTCATCTACTGTTACAAATCCCCACTCTCTCGCTCACCAGCCTTAACCATATGTCCCCCACAGAACAGTAGGTCTGATTCTGCGGAACAAATAACATGTCAGCTGCTGGAATTTTGACAGGAAACGCACTGAACCTCTGGCAGTCTGAGGAGAGCTGCTGCCCAGCTTTCCGGCCTTCTCACCCTATACAACATTTATCTCTCCTTACGTTTAGATATTTAATTTCTCTTACCAGTGCTTTATAGTCGTCAGGGTAGAAGCCTACCATTTTTCCAATTTACCTCAAGTTTTTCAAATTCATCTCATCTTTTTGTTATTCAAAAATAGTTTTATTTCACTTTCTAGTTGTTCATTGCTATTCTGTAGTAATGCAATTAAGTTTTGCATATTAATCTGGTATCCTGCCAACTTGTGCAACCCACCTATTAATTCTAGGGCTCGCTTGAGTTATTTTACCTTCATTAAAGGTAGTCCCACCTCCTCTCCAATCTGGGCGTCCTTTGTTTTCTTGGCTTCCTGCTCTCCTTAGAATTAGCTAGATCCAGGGAACTTTCCCCTGTGGCCTCAGACGGGAGAGCTGGTCACATTTCCCTCAAGCGCAACAGTGAAGAGCCAACGACTGTGTTACTGAGCGCGTCCTGTGGGGGAGCCCGGGGCTCTCAAGGAACACAGCGCTGAGGCCCACGGACAGACGATGCTTAAAGCGCAGGCACCTGGACTAACCCGGTCGCCTGCGGACAGTCACAGGGGCTCTGAGTTCAATTCAAAGATCAAGGTATGGTCAAAGTAGCCTTGCTGCCGGTTTGTAATGACCACCGAGAGGACTCTGTTAACTCAGGGTTTTACTAGGATAACAAGGACAGCCGACTGAATAACGAAGGCCCTGCAAGGTTATGTAGCGTTTGCTGTACGCGATTATTTTATCCTGTTTTTCCAGTCCACGCCACACAGCTTTCCACAGAGCAAACAGAACACGCGCCTGCCTGGATGAAGAAGCAGCCCAGCCCCGCAGAGCTGCCCTCTCCGAGGCTCCAGTCACAGGACCGTGGCACCCGGAAGCACCGGAGCTGCCGCCCTCCCCGGACCCCGCAGCCCAGCGCCCCCAGCCCCGCCAGTAGCAGCGCATCCTGACCCCGGGCTTCCCGGCCTCCTTGAGCACGGACCGCTCCGAGCTCAGACTCGCGCTGCTCCAGGAGCCCTCTGAGGCCGACGTGGGCCATTCCTTACTCAGCAAGTCCCTCATCTCCCGGCGCTCCGTGCCGAGTGTGCACAGCCCTACAGATGTCCGTTTTCCAGCTGCCCCACCGACCAAAGGCAGCGCAAGGAGGCGGTGGCGGCTGAGTGGCCAGCGATAAACATGTTCATTTTCTACTGGGCTGTGATTCCCCTAGGTACAGCTCCCCGCTGTGAGCCAGTAGAGCCGTAAGTAGCGGGAAACAAAACCACAGCTGACCCGAGCAAGGATCCTCTCCCTCCCCCGCAGAAGGCCTCTGCTTGGAAAATGCGCCTGGTCCCCTTAGAGTCTCATCCCAGGCAGGCACAGGGGCCGGGTGGCGGTGTCACCCGCCTCACCAGGGAGCCCATGGGGACCCTGAATCAGCGTGTCCGCCCCAAAGGCGATTCTCCGGCTCTCCCTTCCTGACAACCCACGCTCTCCGCAGACCACAGTGCCGTCTGAGCCCCCGCTGATGCTCCGGGCAGGGCGGTCCCCGGATTCTGTGTGAGGAACGGTCTCTGGGACTGCCACCTCCGTCTCTCTAAAGAGAAAACTCACTCCCAGACACTGAGATGCCATCCACGCTATGCTTCCACCGGAACAAGAATGGCACCGTAAATCCCAAAGGCACAAGAACCACTTCGCGTCTCTGAAAGGAAAGCATAAATCCCTGCGCGCTTCTTCCTGTCGCCGGCCCACTGGTCATCACCTGGTGTCGTACCCAGCGCGAGAATTGTGTCATCCTTGATAGAGACCAATCTGCGCCAAGATTCTCCAGTGCAGTGGGAATAACTAATATTGACTTTCTTCCTTTTCTATTAGGGCTCTAGAAAGTATGACAGCTTTTATAGAGTGGGAAATTTCCATAGGAAATTTGGTGTGAGAATGTAATGAGGGGAAGGAATAAATATGATTCAGAAAGAAAATAAAAGAGTATGTATAAAGGGGGTGGGGAGGTGTGGGGAGGTAGGGATATGGGTAAAAATGAGAATTAACTTGTGTCATATATGGGTTCAAATTCTCCAATGTTATATGTGGTTGTGAGATGTATATAAATTGTACCAATAGAGTTCAATTTTAAAAAATGCATAGAGTTTAATCCTCTTCTTCAGATACACTAGGAAGCTAGGGAATTAAGGTGTTAAACAAACTGTTCAATGTGAGAGTCTCAGTATTTCCATCTTTAAAATGGGACTAGCAATACCAGCTGAGTGGGTGGTGGAGGGTTCCTTCTGTAGGTAGCACACAGGTGACAGGTGGGTGCTCAGAATCCTATTTCACTATTTCCCATGATCCTCACAGGTAGGCAGAGCAGCACACCTTTATCTGGACATACGGCAGCTGTGACTGCTATGGGAGCTTTAGAGCTCTGACAGGTACTGGGGGTTGTCAAACAGATGGGTGGGTGACACTTTGTGAAGGCTTCCAGACCTACTTTTGCACTGAAGTGACAGGACTGTTTATTATTGGAGCTTTGCATCATATAAAGATAAAGTCTATTCACCCATTTCATATACACTGCATCTCCAAGTTACTGTTACCATGCGATCAGAACTGCTCCCTTACCCAGCACTGCTCTTCTGAAATCTCATCACAAGATTAAGGTTCTTCCAGGAGTTTAGGTCATGTTCAACCCAAAAAACATGGTCACCCATGACCATCAATGACCTTTGTGATAAGAGTAATTGCCCTGGTCAGTAGAGCTCCACTACCCCTGGTTTCAAAATGTCAAATATAAAGAAAAACCTTCAACAAAATTATTTCTTCTTTCTAGTCATCCATATATGTCTACTTATGTATTCATTTAAGTAGGTTCAAACATCTCACTGCTAAACTAAGTTTTTGGCTTATTTTATGTATTGGTACATTATATATACACATCACAATTATGCTCAACATTGAGAACTTGTATGAGTATATGACATGACAATTCCCCTTCCCCAACCCACCCTACAACCCCCCACCCCTCTATGCACAAGCTTTGTTTCCTTTTTTAACAATCAATTTTTCTTTCCTGTCATTACCACCTCTAAATCCCATTTCCTTCTGAATATTTACTATTTTGCAATATCTATCATGCATTCTAGAACTCATTTACAACTTCAGTTTCTCATACCAGAGAAAAGATATGATATTTGCACATCTGTGACCTATTTATTTCACTTATGAGTATGTCCTTAAGGTACGTCCCTTTGAATATAAATGACTTAGTTGGTCCGCAGGTTGTGGGTTACTGTTAAACTGAATATAAATGACTCGATCTCATCATTCTTTATGGCAAAGTAATACTCCATTTTATTTTTTAAAATACATCTCAAATGCCTTTTTTTTTTTTTTTAGACAGTCTCGCTTTGTAGTTCAGGCTGGCCCTGAGCTCACTATGTAGCCCAGACAAGCCTCAAATTCAACAATCCTCCTGTCTCTGCCTCCTGAGTGCTAGGATTAAAGGCGTGAGCCACCATGCCTGGCACTATGGTATGTGGTATTGATTGCTGGTGGGCATGAGTCACCACGCCCAGGATTGTTGTATGTGGTTCCTGGGATCGAACTCAGGACCTTGTGCTTGCAAGGCAGGCGCAGGAACCACTGAGCTAAATCTCTGGCCCCTAGATGCCCATTTTTGAATTGGGTCTTTAAACTTGGGGGGATCGATTTTTTTAAGTTCTTTATATATTCTAGGTAGTAGCTCTTTGTCTGAGAAACAGCTAGTAAAGATTTTTTTTCCCATGTTGTTGCTTGTCTTTTAGTGGTGCCAGTGGTTTCTTTTGCTGTGCAGAAGATTTTTAGTAGGATGAGATCCCATTTGTTGATTCTTTCTGCTAGTTCTTGTGCTATAGAGATTTTGTTCATAAAGTCTCTGCCTGACACTTCTCAGAGGAAGAAGCAGCCAAGAAGCATATGAAGAAATGTTCAGCATCACTGGTCATTTCAGAGATGCAGATGAAAATAACACTGAAATTTCATCTATCTTCACAAAGAATGACTGCTGTTGTGAAATTAACCAGCAATAAATGCTGGCGAGGTTGCAGCGAGAAAGGAACCCTTCTCCACTGTTGGTGGGATTGTAGACTTGTGCAATCATTATGGAGATCAGTGTGGAGATTCCTCAGAAAACTAGGATTAGAGGTCCAATTTGACCCTGCTATTCCCCTGCTAGGAATATACTCAAAGGAATTAAAAGATTCATATTGTAAAGACATATGCACACCCATGTTCATAGCAGCTCAGTTTGTGATAGCCCAATCTTGGAAACAACCTAGATGCCCATCAGCTGGAGACTGGATAAAAAGATGTGGGTTTTTTTAATACAATGGAGTATTACTCTGCCATAAAGAATGATGTTTCCATCATTTATATGCAAATGGACACACATTGAGGACACACAAATAAATGAAATACATAGGTCACAGATATGTAAATACCATATCTTTTCTCTGGTGTGAGAACCTGTAGATGTAAATGAGTTCTGAAATGTATGATAGATTTTGTGAAATAGGAAATATTCAAAGGGAATGTGGTAGGGGAAAGTAATGAGGGGCAAGAATAAATATGATTTGAAAAGAAAAGAAAGAACATGTATATAGAGGGTGGGGGGTTTGTGGGGTGGGTTGGGATATGGGTAAAAATGAGAATTAACTTATGTCATATACTGGTACAAATTCCCCAATGTTGAGTGTGATTGTGAGCTGTACATAAAATGTACCAATAAATAATTCAATTTTTTTAAAAAGAAAAAAGTCACATCTTCTTTATCCAAGCTAGAGCTGATGAGCATTTGAGTTGTTTCCAAGACTGAGCTATCATGAACTGAGCTGCTATAAACATGGGTGCACATAGGTCGCTGCGATAGAATCATGTAATTCTTTCATGTATATCACCAGCAGGGGAATAACAGGGTCAAATGGGACCTCTAATCCTAGTTTTGAGGAAGCTGCACACTGATCTCCATAATGGTTGTACCAATCTACATTCCCACCAACAGTAGAAATGGGTTCCTTTTTCTCTACAACTTCGCCAGCATTTGTTGCTGGCTAATTTTGAAAAAGGAGCCATTCTTTGTGGTGTGAGATGAAATCTCAGTGTTGTTTTCATCTGCATTTCTTCATATGCTTCTTGGCAGCTTTTACTTTTTCCTCTGAAAATTGTCTGTTCATTTCGGATACCCATTTTGGAACTGGGTCTTTAAATTTGGGGGGATGCTGATTTTCTAAGCTCCTTCTATATTCTAGATAGTAGCCCTTTGTCTGAGGAAAGTGTTGGCATAAAACATAGCATTTTACTGTAGCTTACTTTCCTTCTATTTCTTTCTCTTGTTTGTGGACATCAAGATAACTTTTAATGTTTATCCTCACACATCTGTAGTACATAATGATTGTATTCGCTATGAGGAATGAACACATGTACTTGGTATTTCTCAATTATTTTTAACCCCTTTCTCGTTCCTCCTCCCTGCATTTTTTTCAGTATAGTTATTACAGTCAACGCCCTGTTGACCTTTTAAAAATTATTTGTTGCAGGTAAGTGACACTGTCTGTAAATATACTTCCAGGAAAGGAAATGTTAATGAAATATTCTGTACCAAGGGATAGTGGTTCTGACTGTGTGCAGATGCCCCATTCTGTCTTACTTGGCCCCCAAGTCTTCTGCTGTGTAAGAAAACTCCTTAGCAATCACAGGCCGAGATTGGCTGCAGTCCCCGATCAGCCAGTGTGAGCTGAGGAGCCTGCATGAGAGACAGACATTAAACATCAGGCCGCATCAGAAGGCTGGGTCAGTGGGAGTCCCAGGCCTCATTACGAGACCATGAAATCCCATCTCCACCTCCACACGTCAACTCTCATCCAGAGAGGAGATGGTTCCACAAGTAGGGGAACCCACAGCTGTGTCCACATAACAAAATAAGCGTGTCCACCCCAGTGACCACAATATACGAGGCAACTGTTTTGATGGACCCCACCCTTCCCACTCAGTTGTCTCATTGGGGTTGAATAAGGACAGCTGATCACATGTGCACATGACTGTCAGGGCAGGGCTGACTCCAGGGAGCCTGGGGCCATTGAAGGCTCTGCAGTCTGAGAGGGTCTGCCTGCCACAGGGGGAGACCTGAAATCCCACCGGGTTCCTCTCAAACCCTCTACTGAGGAGCAGGTGGGCATCATTTCCCAGAGAGAAGTATCCACGGGCCTGAGTTGGCCTTGCAAATGCCAGAACTCCTCCCCTGGGTCTTGCTCCTGGAGGACTCACCAGCTAGCTTATTCTGCAGGTATGTTAGAGAGTTGGCACAGGCTGCCAGGTACCAGAAACAGACAGTGAGCACTACAGTGTGAGAATGGAGGCACCAAGTGGAGGAAAAGTCATATACAGGGTGTGCAGTGGTAGCAGAGCATCAGCACCCTTCCTTCTGGATAGGATAGGTGGGGAAAGGATAGTGACAAAGCTTTTCTTGGGAAGCAGTACTTGAGCCAAGAGTTGAAAGTCAGGTAAGACTTAACTCTGAGAAATAGAAAGGGATCCAGTGGTGAAGGGCAACTCAAAAAATGTAGCAGCATATGCAAAGGCCCTACAGTGCATAGAACAACATCAGGTTCAGTTGTACTGCACACCAATGTGGAGGAAAGAGGAATGTGGAAAGGAAGAAGGGGGTAAATTGGCAGAATATATATACTGAACAAATTTTGTTGTCAGAGACTTTATCTTTAGAATGATGGAAAGTCATGCCAGAAGGTTACAAAGCCTAGAAATGTTGACAATTTCATGTTTTAAAGCAATCAACCCAGAGTCCAACACCTGCTGAGCAATTCAGAGGTTTTAGGACTTCAAACTACTCACAATAAAAAGGAAATCCAGTTCCAGGTGGGTCACCATTACTCAAAACATTACTCACTGTGTGACTCGGACAACTGAAATAACTTCTCCAAGCCTCAAGTTCCCTCCCCTCCTATCTGAGGCTTGTGCTGGAGATTAAAATAATCACTGCACCATTCATGGCACATTGACCATGCTCAGTGAACTACATCTCTTGACTCTCTGCCACAGCTAGTTGCTGGTACTTGGCATACCTGGCCTGACAGTGCTGTTGAAGCTCAGAGAAGTCAGAAACAGGCTGAAGGTCACCAATCCGCTAGTGGCCAACCTCAACAAAGGCTCTTACCATCACTACCAAGAGTTGCAGTGCCACAGATGCCCTCATTTGCCAAACGCATCAGCTGTTGCCCAAGCGCATGCCATACAACATGCTGTGGGCAGGACAAAGAACTACCTGGAGACCAGCTTCCCCAAGGAGGCCCTTCCAGCCTAGGCACAGTGCATCTGAAGAACAGGAAGTGAGTCCTTGGTCTCCTACCAGCTTCACAGTACACCTACAGCCATCTTAGGCTGTGCCAGGCCTGGGTCACAGCATCCCACAGAGCACTGCCACCTTCTTACAGACACAAGCCTCAGAGAGTGTCCAGGAGGAATCCCTGACCAGCCGTTCCATGGCCATAATTCCACCTCTTAGAGCAAACAGCAGGCACCACAACCTCTCCAGTACTACTGCATGCAGAGGTCACGGAGAGCAGTCCACATTAATGCCAGTCTCACAGAGCGCTGGAGGGGACATTTCATTTTTCTCACTTACAGGTGGAGAAGCTGAGCCCCCCTCACACACACACACACACACACACACACACGGCTACTAAGTGACAGTATCTGGATCCAAATCCAGGCAATCTACACCCAAAGCTGCAGGTTTTTTCTGAATAATTTCAAATTGACACAAAAGGTACAAGACCATTGTAAAGAACCTGCCCACACCAGTGGTTGGCATTTGCCCTGCTTTACCATTCTCTGTCCCTCTCACAGCTATGTGATTCTTTTAGCATATGTTGCCCCTTTGTCCCTCTGAGTCCTAAAAGAGTTACACTCACCCGCAGTAACTGCATCTATCAAGTATAATGGTCCTTTCTATACTACAAGCCTGATTAAATCTTGTGTGATATTTTCTTCCGTGACTACCTTTCTTTGTCCAAAACTTGTGTTTCCTTTAATATGGACGGTTTCTTGGCCTTTTTTCGTTTTCTGTGACATTGATGCTGTAAGAGTGCAGAGCTTTTTCCTTTTATCAGAACTTCCCAAACTTGAGTTGGTTTGTTGTTTCTTCATAATTAGATTCCAGCCATTTCTTTTGTCAGGAGTCCCCAAGAGTGACGTGCTGACATTCGGAGCCATGTGATGTTGACTTGCCCTATTTTGCAGATAATGACTTTGATCACTCGGTTATGGTGACATCTGCCAGGTTTATCCACAATGAAGTTGCCATTTTTCCCTTTGCAATTAGCACATCATTTGGGGGAGTCTCTTTCAAAGGACACAAAGGATCTTCAAACTTTTCCCCACAGCCTTCGCCCCATCCACTGTTACTGATGCAAAGGGGCTAAGGGAGGATCCACTGCTGTCCTTCTCTCCGCATTCATGATTTGACTTTCTTTCTCCCCCATGTATTCATGTACTAACCACAGGGACTCACAAATGCTTTTCTCACGTGTTCCTATTCATCACCATCATTACTGGTGGGCCTCTCTTCCTGTTCCGCAATGTGCTCCCCACATCCACCATGGGACTGGAGAAAACTCCTTATCCACATGGCAGAACAAGGGCTCCTGGGGCATCAGCCTAATGGGGTCATTTTTTTCAGCTCTTTACCCCTGTGTCACTTAAGGGGTCTTCCTTGACAGCTCAGTTCAAGGTGCACTTCTGGCCTGGCCCTCACACCCTTTATTTTTTTCTTTGTAACGCTTGTCACATTCTGAATTTGTACAGATTGCCCTAGTTCGTATTGTCTAGTGTCTGTTTCTTTTCTGTGATATGTAGATCCATGCAGGTGTCTGTCTGCCTCTTTATTGCTCAGTCCTACAGCAAAACCTTGCAGACAGTAGCCAAGCAATGAATGGGTGTTGAATGACTGAATGTTCTCCGTGTGACATGTCCTGGTCATTCTCAGGTGGACCCTTACAGGGACAAATGGGGGTATGCAGGAGCGTTCTCTCTGAAGGTAAAATATACTGCACCTCACTAACAAAGCTGAGTTACACCCTGGGCCACTCCATCTCCTCCACGTAACTGCCACGCCTTATCTGATTGGTCCTGTGTGGTATCCCCTCCAGGATGTCCTCCTCCCCAACAGCCTTCTGCTCACTGTCACCTTTGCAAAGTCAGCTTGGCCTTCCAGCCACCAGGATACGGGGTGCCCAGGCCCTGTCCTTCCAGCCCACAGCCTCCTCGAATCCTGGCTAATGCCTCTGTCTCCCTTCTTAGGCTAAGCTCGCCATACCAGGACCTGTTTCTTAGCCATGAGGCCCACTTAAAATACACTTAGATACAAGCAGTTTTGGTATTTTTGGAGAGTTCTCACTCACCTCCAAGCCCAATACCTTACAAATTCTATTTAGTACACCCAGGTTTCTAGTTCTGAGCACCCACAGAACCCCATGGCTGTAGACTTGCCTTATTTCTTATCTCGCTGACCTCCTCCGGCCCTTCCCTTAGTTCCACAGTGCTCTTCCCCTGGCCTTGGGCAAAGCCAAAAACTTGTTATTTGGAAGTCCTTCCATATTGCTTTGTCATCCTTTATGCACTCACCTGGTAACGATCATGCTTGAAAAGGGCTTTGCGTAGTGCAACAGCACTGCTTACTCCTGACAGAAGTAATAAATATCCCCACATCTACTATTTCATCCTTGGGTAATTGTTATGTTAAAAATAAGCACAAAACAGATAACATTATTTTTTTTACAAAATATTAAGATCTGAAATTGTATCCATTTATCCATTCACTCATTCATTAAACGTATATAAAACATCTATTTATTACCTGCAGCGATAATTACATGAGTAATACAAAGAATCAGTCATGAATCCTGCAGCCAGGTAGCTGATTGTCTGGAAAAATAAAGTATGTAAAAGTAACATAAAGGCAATAATGGTGTGAGATAAGTAAATGATGTAAAATAGAAGTGAAGTACTATGAAAAGACTGTCTCATTGAGAAGACCTAGTCATTAAAAAGCTTGGAAAAGTAAACAGCAGAACAAACATGGGTGCCAGTCAAAGGAAACATTGAGTGTTTGTTTGCTTAGTGGTGCTGGGAATTTAAGGCAGGGCCTTTGCACTGCTATACCCCCAATCTTTTCCTGTTTTTATCTTGAGAGTTTAACTGATACAGTTAGAGAGAGGTTGAAGGTGTCCAGAGTTGCTCATTTGCCCACTGACTTTCCTTTACACAATGCCGTAGGCTTTTCTGTCCTCTCCCCTCACCCATACCACCCACTCCCCTGCAGATCAATGTCAATCAAGGTCAAGGCAGGACAGTGGGGCTCCACATGGTCTGGGAGAGGGAATGAGATGTTTGAAAATACAACTTCTCACACATTCTAACACCTCTCCTTACTGAAGCAATCTCAGGAGTAAATTTTCTGCGTTTTTAATCACTAAAATAAACACTAACCAGTTGCTCCCCAGAGATAAAAGATTTCTGCTACCTGAGTGTAACTTTGGGAGTGAAATACCAAAAACAACTTTACACTATGTATGTTATATATGCACATTTCATTTCTAGGCCAACAGATAGATAAAGACATGTGTCCTTCCTTGTGAGGCAAGACTCGATATGTACTCTTAAAAACATATAAGTGGGGCTGGAGATTTAGCTCAGAGGTTCTGGCGCCTGCCTCGCAAGCCCAAGGTCCTGAGTTCGATCCGGTAACCACATACAACAATGCTGGGTGTGGTGACTCACGCCCACCAGCAATCAACCAGCAATCAGCACCACATTCCACAGTGCTGGGTGTGGTGGCTCACACCTGTAATCCCAGCACTCGGGAGGCAGAGACAGGAGGATTGCTGAGTTCGAGGCTTGCCTGGGCTACATAGTGAGATCAGGGCCAGCCTGAACTGCGAAGCGAGACCCTGTCTCAAAAAAAAAAAAAATAGTAATAAGTCACTCAATCATCTTTAAAATTAGTAAATAAATAAGCAGGCATACTACATCAACAGCACCCATTGTTTACATAAATAAATAAAACATTAGACTAACAAAAGTAGTAGGAAAAACATGCACTGATCTTTTCATTTTCCTTCTGATTAGATGTAGCACCTTAACATCAACTGCATTATAAGTAATCTTGCTTTCACACTGTTTATTTGTTTTCCTACTGTGGCCTCCTTTGTTCACCTAAGCACACTGGGGCTAAGGTGAATTCTTCCACACCTTTGTTTACTTGCTTGGTCCTGTTAAATAATTCACAGCTTGATGCAGGGGTTTCCAGGGGCCACAGAGCAGAGCTGAGTGCTGGGGAAGCTGTGGACCCAGAGCCAGTACTGCCTCTAAGTAAAGTTCCTGCCCAGCGCAGACCCCACTGCTTGTCAGGGACAGGCCTCGCAATGTACAGGAGCACAGGCAGCTCTACAAGCTGCACCTCCAGCTCCCCTCACCCCGTGCCCCTGCCTGTGCTCACTCCTGTGGAGTGAAGCAACTTATACATGAGATAATTTATGGAAAACTATGTTGACAAATAGCAAAGGCTGTTAAAAGTTAATAAAGAAAGAAATACAGTGCAGGCTTCCAGTCTCTCTGGTTGTATGTACAAAATGGAGAAAGTGCTAACGAACTGTGGGATGCACGTTGTCCATCTTGGCTGAGCCCACATGCATGTACTGGGCGAACATTTCTCTCCGACTTCCGGGTCAGAGAGCACTCGAGCGCCTCCTCCCGGATACTGGAGCTGTGCAGTTGACAATCACTTCCGGTGCACCAGACACCACCTGCTAGTGAACGCCAAATCCTGTCCCCGGTACGCAAACTCACGCAGCCTTCTCCTCTCCTTGGGCAATTCAGCCTGCTCAGGAGGAGACCGGAAAGTTTAGAGGAAGCCTTGAAAGCCCAGCCAGCTCCTTCCCACAAGCAGGTCAAAATGAATGAAGAGTCAGGGCATTCGGGGCCAAAGGGAGGAACAGTGAAGGCCCACAGCTGAGAAATGGGGGCTCAAGGGAGAATGTAAGGGGCACTTACGCTGCTGTCCTCAGAGCACAGAATTGAAGACAGAGAAGACAGGAGCTGAATGAAGAGCTGTGACTAAAGAGGGAGGTCGGGGCCAGGTCATAGACAGCTGCTTATGTGGTCTCTAGACCACCACGGGCAGTAGAGCCATTGTGACCACTAGCAGGGCCTGACTTGCAGAGCCCTGCGGCACTAACTAGGTGGTCAAAGTGTGAGTCCCTGAACAAAAAATCAACAGGCTTGCTAACACATCCCTCCACCATCTGTGCAGCCAGAACTCACTCTAATCAAGCCTGTGACTTGCACCAGTGCAACAGAAGTTTCTTCATTCAACCAGCTCTCTGGTGGCCAAGTTACACATCCAGGGCCCTGAAAAGGGATAGCAAATGAAGAAGACAAGTCTCTTAAAGGAAGGACCTGGTCACTCTTCCTCCCTGAAACTTATTTTGCTTTTTTCTCTCTCTCAGACTAGCCCAAAGGAAACTCTGACCATTTACCAGGGTGACTGTGCACTGAGGGACAGAAGCATGTTTTTCAACGACTACTGGACTCCAGCTCTGGACAAACACCAAGCCTAGAAGACCCCAAATCACTGTGGCCCTCCAGCTAGTGTTGGGATATGCAGCAGTCAGGTGACCAGGGGAGGCTTAGCTCTGGTTCATCTCCCAAGGGGTCCTGAGGGTCCCAGCCAGTCCTGTGAGGATCACCGTTGTTCTGAAAAGTGTAACTCGGGGCAGAGTCATGTACTCTGTAGCTGACAGGTTCCTCATACCAGTTCCTGGACCTGTGGAAAGAAGGCTACTGTGACAAGAGGGCTGAATGGAAGCCACCACTGCTACCTCCATTTACCAAATAATAAAGGGGCAGCCATTTCAGATTTCAGAAAGAAGGAATGTGCAGAGGTTATGTGTCCCACCACATAGCTACTAAGCTCACCCATCTGGCCTGTGCAGAAGACAGATGGATCTTGGAAAATGGTGTTGGGTTATCACAAGTTGAATCAGTGGTGACTCCAAGGTTAGCTGTTCTTCTAGAAGTGGTTTCACTGCTCAGTTAAATTAACACATCCCCTGGTGCTTACCACACAGTTATTGATCTGGTAAAGGTTTTTTTCCCTCCTTATCTACCAGTAGAGATCTCCAGAAGCAGTTTGTGCTTAGCTGGCAAGGCCAGCAGTACACCTGCACGGTCCTACCTGAGGATGCTCCAACTTTTCAGCTTTATCTTATAGCCCCACCTTTCTGTTCCAAAGGACATAAACTTAGCCCATTGCACTGATGGGATTATGCTGGTTAGCCCTCTGATCAAGATGCAGCTACATGTCCAGACGCATGGGTGAAAATTTTTTGTGATAGCGGGTGAGAAATAAATGCTACACAAATTCAGTACTCTTCCACTTCAGTGAAACTTTTGTTGGGGTCTAGTGGTCTGGGGTGCACTGAGATACCTCTCCTAACATGAAGTTCACATTGCTGTATCTAGTCCTCCCTGCAACCAAATAGGAAGAGCAATACTGGGTCACTGTAAAGGACTCAGATTTTAGAATTGTTCCTCCTTTGGGCATGCTACTCCAGCCTGTTCACTGAGCTCTCAAAGCTGCTAACTCTGGGTGGAATCCACATCAAGGGGAGGGTTTGCAACATAGTCCATCCTGACCTGGGTGCTGTCAACACAGTAAGCTATAACACTGACCAAGCAGATCAGATTCGTCCCTGCACCTCACGCCAAACCTCCCACCTCACCTGCCCTCAGCCTCACTCAAAGCTAAGCCTTCCCCAGCTTGAGTGTAAACTACGGAGTTTTAAATCTTTCTTAATGCAAAAGGCAAACACCAGAGGTGCCTTACTTTGCTCTAACTCTAATGTTCTACACAGAAGAAACCAGGTCAGGATCCTGGCAGTCCACGACTATGTGCCCATCATGGAGACTTCTAGGGTGGGCAGGTGTGCAGAAGCCACAGCTGAGTTGCAGCAGGCTGGATTCATGCTGAGCAAGTTGCCCAGGCTGACGATCACATGTGTGGACACAGGGACCCAAGGGCCCTATTAATGACACATTAATACTGTGCAATTGAAATGCTTGAGCTTCTGGGAGTTTGCCCTATCCTACGTGGCACTCCCTGCATAGCTGATTTAGTGCTGTGGCTGGGAGGCTCTCAGAATGATATATTAATTTATTGGCATTTAGATTTATGGGCTTCAAGACATGCTAACCGAATATAATTAAAATTAGCCAACCTGACCCTTGCTGTCCTCAAGCCTGTAAGACAAGTCCAGAGAATTTATATTTCTCTGCAAACTCGGGAGTGCTTTGGAACCCACCCAGTTTCAGGGCGACTGTTTTGCTTGATTCAGTCAAGAGAGAAGAAGGGAAAAGCATATATTAGCTATATTTTATAACCCTTATCAAGTTTCAGAGGCATTTTCCTGGCCTGCCTTACAGATCTGGTAATGTAGTGCTGTTTTAAAGATTGTTGGGAAGGCAACAACAGAAAGGGGAAAAGATTAATCAAAATACAGGAGTCTCCAGTTAAATGCACTGATGGTGAATATGTTCCGGAGTTTCTCTGCTTCATCGCTAACATTAGCAAATACTGTGGGAAACTCGACACATACTGCTATCAATTTATCAAACTGAACAACATAAAAATATAGTTGTCCTTTAGACCCACAAGGCATTGTCTCCAAAACCCCCACGAACACTAAGGTCTGTGGCTCTCTGCCCCCTTATCTAAAATTACACAATGGCTCACAGACCCTATGCCTGTACCAAGGAGACAGCCTTTGGATGACTCGTGCTACCAAGTACCATGTATGTGACATGTATAGAGTTGCTATACTGTATTGTTTGGAGAATGACAATAAAAAGTCAGTATATATTGATGATTTTTTTCACTAAAACTTTCAATCCAAGGTCTGTTGGTTTCATAGATGCTCGGCCCTTCCAAATGGAAGGTTACCAGGGTTAATTTTCAGCCATCAATTACACCCCAATAAAATTGGGGGAAATAAAATAAAACTAATTTACCATGTAAACAGAGAAAACTCGTGGAAGCATTAATCAGAGGCCCCACTGCCTCGAAAAAATTCCTCTAACAGCAACTGAAGGTGGAATAAGACCCAAATTACTGTTTTACCTGCCCCAAAATGAGGAGCCACCCACCTCATGGTGTCTGAGCTGTCCCAACCCAAAGAAACACAGGCCAGTCTGAGAAATCTGAAAAATCATCACCAACACCCTCTAGTAGAGTGGTGCAATCCAGGGCTGATGGGGTCAGGATCTTATCTTTTCTTGTTATGGAGAAATGGAAGCATTTGCTGGCCACCGCATCCTGAGTAAAGATCCAAGCCCCTCACAGGTATGAAGAGGAGCCTCAAACTGTATTTCTCATGACAAGGGCGGCCCTTAGAAGGAACTCTAGCCAAGGCTTCTCTGAAAAGTCGTGTGGCCTCCATCCCTCTATCTCAGACTGTAAGCACTCCACAGAGCAGAAATGCTCCCAGGAAAGGAAGAAATGGGTCTCAGATGACAGGAAAACCTTCCCATAGCTGGGCAGAGCAAGTAGGAGCTCTGAACACTGCTATCTGAGCAAGAGGCAAGATGGAACATTCTGCAAACAACAGACATATCTCACACACACACACACACACACACACACAATTACAACAAGGAAAAGGAAGGAATGTAGCATGCAACAATAAAGAACGCCCTCTAGAAGACATAACTCAGGAAGTGAAATAAACCTTCCAGTTACTTTAAAGGACATCATAAAAGAGTATGAAATGGCACTGGAGATTTAGTTCAGGGGTTCCGGCACCTGCCTAATAAGCACAAGGTCCCTGATTCGATTCCTGGTAACCACATACAACAACACTGGGTGTGACGCACACCCACCAGCACTCAGTACCACATACCACAGTGCTGGCCGTGGTTGCTCATGCCTGTAATCCTAACACTCAGGAGCCAGAGGCAGGATGATTGCTAAGTTCAAGGCTTGCCTGGGCTACACAGTGAGCTCAGGGCCAGCCTGAACTACAAAGCGAGACCCTGTCTCAAAAAAAAGTGTCAAGTATACTATAATGTGAGAGAGAGCTCAGTGAGAAAATAATGAAATTTAAAAAGACACTGCAGGTGTGTAAAAGCAGACTAATATCAAAATAGTGGCATTACAAATCCAACAATGCATTAGAAACAGCAAGAAACAGAATAAACACTATTGAAACAGTTGCTCACCTTCAAAACACTTGAATAGATGTTTATTTAACAACATATATGGCACTCACTGAATGTGGGCTCTTTTCTAAACACTTTACTAGTATTTACTCTTCATCCTTACAACAGAGGTAGGAACAATTATTATCCCCCTTTTGCAAGGGAGGAAAACAAGACAGAGAGAGGCCCAAGGTCATGCAGCTGGACCCAAAGTTCCTGCAATGAATCACTTCACCAAGAGGAATAATAATAATAATCATAACCTACAGTGATAAAAATCACAATCACCTTTCTGTGATTTGCTCTGGGCTGAGCATTTTTTATAGGCATTATATATTATTAAGGCTTTTACTCCTGGGGACTCTCAGTGAGATAGGTATTTTATCTTGAGGCTATCTTGGAGAAACTGAGGCTTCACAAGTGAAGTGAATGAATAAGGTAAATAGATACAAAACAAAGAGAATAGAAGGAGACTAGCAAGTGGAAACAAAGAAAAGGAATAGGAATATATCAACATGTGGGATGTGTGACACTGTCCAAAAACAAAGACTCTCTAAAACTGAGGAAAATAAAATAGTTTATAGATTCAAAGAATGCATATTCTGATCCAGGAAATCTTTATGTGGAATGAATAATATGAAAATGTCTTCTTTCTCAGCAATTTGTTGGTCATTTTTACTTTATTTTTTATTGTGAAATAGGTACATTTTATACACACATCATGATCACATTCAACACTGAGAATTTATACAAGTGTATGATATGACTTCTCATTTTTTCCTATTCCTTTACCCACCCTGCGCTCCCTGCTCCCTATATACATAAGCTTTTCCTTTTTTTAATCATCACAATTTTTTTCTTTCCCATTACCCCACCCCTCATTTCCCTTTGAATAGTTTCTATTTTACAATATCTTACATTCTAGAACTCATTTACCTTTTCAGTTTCTCATAACAGAGAAATAGTACAATATTTACACATCTGTGACCTATTATTTTACTTATGGGTATGTCCTGAAGATATGTCCTTTTGAGTATGAATGACTCTAACATCATTTTTTATGGAAGAGTAATACTCTATTTTATATATTTTTAAAATTCTTTTTTATTTGAATATTACTTTATTTTTATTTGAATCTATATATACACATCACAATTACACTCAACACTGAAAACTTGTAGCTGTATATGACATGACTTAATTCTCATTTTTCCCCTTCCCCTACCCATCCTACAACCCCCTGCCCCCCCATATGCATGAGCTTTGTTTCCTTTTTTACCATCAATTTTTTTCTTTTGCTCCATGACTTACCCCTAAACCCCATTTCCCTTTGAATATTTATTATTTCACAATATCTATCATGCATTTTGGAATTCATTTACACCTTTAGTTTCTCATACCAGAGAAAAGATAGGATATTTACACATTTGTGACCTATCTATTTCACTTATGAGAGTAATACTCCATGTTATAAAAGAACCACATCTTCTTTATCCAGTCTCCAGTTGATGGAGATTTGAAAGCCGACAGTGAAATGATAATTCTGACGGACAATAAACCAGACAATGGAAACTATCAATCTAGCCTTAAGTTTTCCCACAACACCAGCGGCGTGAGAGCCAAGGGAGTACATCAGCTTCCTGAGGGGAAGACGCTGGAGCAGAAGGCTGGACACCGGCCAATCGGTACCTCTCCAGACATTGGCGTTTGCCAAGACGTCTTTTATGTCATTTGGGCAAATGTGAGGAAAAAAAATCCAGACATTATCAGATCAAGTTGTCTCACCCACAAAATAATTATGCACATGAATATTATCCGAGTGTACCCAGATAAATGAGAACAGTGCAATGGGAAGGTGTCAAGGGGTTGTACAAGAGAAATGCTGCCAATATTCTCATCTTTCAGACATAGTGTCAGTCAGGACAGCGCAAAGTTGGAAAACACAGTTAAAAGTGATTTCAGCTCCTTAATGGGTTGATAGTGCTTTTCTTTCTAATCTGAAAGGGATCTTGCTCCTTTTGTTCACTCTGAGAGCCCTCAGTTATTTCTGGGCAGCAGTAAGTAATAATCC
>PVIC010033206.1:0-20220 GCA_004025085.1 Thryonomys swinderianus
TGTTTTCATTTTGTTTTTGAGATAGGGTCTTGCTTTGTAGTTCAGGCTGGCTCTGAGTTCACTATGTATCCCAGGCAAGACTCAAACTCATAGTAATCCTCCTACCTCTCCCTCCCAAGTGCTAGGATTACAGGTGTGAGCCACCATGCCTGGCATTGTGGTATGTGGTACTGATAGCTGGTGGGTGTGAGTCAACATGCCCAGTATTGTTGTATGTGGTCACAAGGGATTAAACTAGGGGTCTTGTGCTTGCTAGGCAGGTGCCAGAACCACTGCTCTAAATCTCCGGCTCCATGGAGGAAAAACAGTTCAAGGTAGGTAGAAGACAACAAAAGTAGAAGCAGTGACAATCAATTTCTATACCTTATATCTTGCTCTCATGGGTGGGTAGTACTCATATTCTTAAAGCTAGTGTTGCACTATAAATCAATCCCAGCACTGGGATCAATCCTTCTTGATCCCAACAGCACAAATCCTAGAACCAACCATCTCCACAAGCCCCTCCTATGACCACATGAGATTTTATAGGGATGTATACATACAGGCCATAACAAGATAGGTATAGACCAGGACTTTCTGAATAAATTTCTGGTTGTATAAGAAATACTAAAAAGAATCAACAAAAGGGATCACATCAAATTAAAAGGCTTCTGCACAGCAAAGGAGACTACTGAGTTAAGATACAACCTACAGAATGAGAAAAAAAATTTCTCCAGCTACACATCAGAAAAAAGATTAATATTTAGAATATATAAAGAATTCAAAACATTGATCCAACCAATTTAAAGACTCAATTATTTAAAGGGCACCTAAACTGAATATATATACTTCTTAGATGAAGAAATACAGAAGGCCAACACGTACTTGGAAAAAGTGATCAATATCACCATTTGAGAAAGGCAAGTTAAAACCCTCACTGAGATTCATCCCTCTCCAGAAAGAATGAATAAATCAACTAATAACAAATGCTAGTGAGGCTGTGAGGAGAAGAGAGCTCTTCTCCATGGAAGGATTGTAAACGGATACAACTACTAGGCAAATCAGTATGAAGAGTCTTCATAAAACTAAAATTAGAAATTCTATTTGATCCAGCTATTCCTTTTATTAGCATCTTTCAAAATAAAGACATCATATCACAGTAATGTATGCAATCTTATATTTATAGCAGCACAATTAATAATGGTTGAATCTTGGAAACCATCTATATATCCATCCACAAATGAATGAATTAAAATGGGGTGTTTATATACAATGGAGTACTACTCTGTTATAAAAATAATAAAACTAAGTAATTTGTAGGAAAATGGATGCATCTTGCAACCATAATATTAAATGAAGTAACTCAGGCACACAGCTTAAATATTGCATGGTTTCTCTTATAAGAAAAAATATATAGTATAAAATAAAAGATTAATAATAGGAAAAAGGTATTATAATCCACTGTGAACAATATATCTAAAAGTATACCTTAGTTCAATTGTCTTAAATGTTTCATATGTTCTTTGTCTATTAATCTGGTTTTCAATCTATATAAAAGATAATTAGGGCAGGAGGGTTAGCTCAGTGGTTCCGGTGCCTGCCTAGCAAGCACATGCCCTGAGTTCAATCCCTGGTAACCACATACAGTGCTGGGTGTGGAGACTCACACCCACCAGCAATCAATACCACATATCACAGTGCCAGGCATGGTGGCTCACACCTGTAATCCCAGCACTCGGGAGGCAGAGGCAGGAGGATTGCTGAGTTTCAGGCTTGCCTGGGCTACATAGTGAGCTCAGGGCCAGCCTGAACTACAAAGCGAGACCCTGTCTCAAAAAAAGAAAAAAGACAATTAACTTTACAAGATCTTAAAAGATAAATAAATGAATCTAATGATGCTAGAAAAATAAAAGAAGGTGAGGGAGAAGAGGATTAAAGTGTGTTCTGTACATGTACCAATCCCCTGCAGTGGTAATCACTGTGTAGTGCAGACATGTAGAAACTAAAGTTAAATAAAAAAGGTTAAATGTTTGTGTTGGGATTTGACCCTTTTATACTGCTAGTCTTTTAGACAAATGAACAATCCCTTTGTTTCAATCTTTTGTTCAGTAGCCACAACAATTCACCTAAATCAAAGTTCATGCATTCAAGTGACTGGAATTACACAAGCACCTTATCTAATAATAATTTATACTGCAAGTAGATGTAATTAGAGCTAAATGGCTCCAATAATTCTCAGAGGTAACTGGGTTTCCAGTTTCCTCAAACTAGAGATTTCTAACCAAGGGAAAAAAAAAACTTTAGAGTTAAAAATCTAAGAGAAAGGACATGATAACCAATATTCTTTAAATTACTATTGCAAAGATGACCTGAGGCCATCAATAATTCTTTCTGACTGCTTACACAGCCTTAGAAAAGATGAATCATTTCAATGCAATGTAGAAGTCCTGCTAACATTGCTTACAAATTTTACTGGTAGTGGGCTTTACAAGCTTGAAGCTAATTACTTGGCTTCACTTTATCACCTCTATATAAACACTTGGAAAATCTTTAACTCCAGACTTGGTTTCTTAAACTGTTAATAGAATCATGCAGTTAATCTCTGTAGCTCAAATTCATTGTTTTAGTGCTGGCATTAAAACTATTCATTTCCCAATATTATTTAGAGAATCTTCCAGAATTATAGATTTTTCTTAAACTCCTGACTTCCAATTTGCAGACATCGTTAAAAAGAAGGGTCAACTTTACAGAAATGCTTATTTTGCATTTTGGGGTCAGAACCAACTTGAACCTTTATTTAGGTGCAATAATCTCCACTTTTCTGACTTCAGTCTGGTTCATTCCCTTGCAGCAAGCAGTAAACCTCTCTTCTCAGTTTTCAAACTCATTACCATGAATTGAGGCATGGGCTTTTGAAGATGCCTTCTTCAACTATAGCAGCCCTGCATTGTTCCAAATGTTGAGCACTTCTGGAAACTTCATGTAAACAAATGTAATTCATTAACTAAATAGACAAGTACTTTACAAATACTGTGCTGATACCATATTTTGTTTTATTGTATGATAAGCTTTGTATTTGGAGCCTTAAGGTTGAAGGCCTAAATCTTCTCCTCTGAATTGATGGAAGGTTGAATTCGATGACGTCTAAAGTTTTCTTTGAATTTAACATGTAAATCCCTTAGCCTTTAGATTGCCTCTTAAACCAACAGGCTTTCTGACTGTTCTCTTTTTTTTTTTTTTTGTGAGACAGGGTCTCGCTTTGTAGTTCAGGCTGATCCTGAGCTCACTATATAGCCCAGGAAAGCCTCCAACTCAGGAATCCTCCTGTCTCTGCCTCCCAAGTGCTGGGATTACAGGCGTGAGCCATCACGTCCCACACTGTGGTATGTGGTATTGATTGCTGGTGACCAGGGATTGAACTCAGGATGTTGTGCTTGCGAGGCAGGCACTGGAACCACTGAGCTAAATCTCCAGCCCCTCTGGCTGTTCTCTTATTTTTTCTTCATACATACACTCCTACTTATTGTCTCTATCTCTGGGGAAGCTCCAATTAGCCTTTACTTCTATCAAGAGAAAGCTGAGGAGGTAACATATGGCCAGTCCACTTGTACAGAGCAAAGATTCATTCTAGACAATCTGGCAGAGCCAAATCTGTGGAGATGCACCGCAAGGCAGCCCAAAATGAATGCATGTCTACTAATAGATATATCTCAGCAAATAAAAAATGATTATAAGGCTGGGGATTTAGCTTAAGTGGTACCACACCAACCTTGGATGCACAAGGGTCCAAGTTTGATCCCTGGTATGGCAAAAAAAAAAAAAATTATAAATACTAATCTGTGTGTAAGATAATGTGTGAAGTTTGTGACTATGTGCTATAAATGTTACACAAATGAAGAGAACATTACCAGTGTTTCATATATTCAGGTAAATATTTAAAGTTCTCTGTCATGTGTTCTACCAAGTTTTCTTTCTTTTGCTCCATTGTGCCTTGGGAATCCATAGATTCTAAAAAATAATAGTATGTTTCCCCCTCAGTTCAGGCCTCCAAGGTTTTGTTTCATTTTGTCTTTCAGGAATGCTCTCCTTCCCTTTATAACCTAGTTAAGTTTTTACTGTGCAGTAAAGGGAATACACTCTGCAGTATGAATCCTTCATGTTCTTGGAATTGGCATCCTCCTGACCAAGCGCAGGTCATCTGGCACCAACAGCGAGGTGTCATCAGTTGTATTATTTTTATGTGTGTGTTGCTTTGCTTATTGGTGGCTAACTTCTATAAAGTTGCACAGATATTTATTCTTCTCAGAGATGTTGTATTCCATTTAGAAATGGTATGAATGAGTCACAGAATTAAAAAGCTGTACCAGTAACATACTTTTTAAAAGTCCTTAGCACTGATTCGCTCAACCCATTTTACCCAGATAAGCCAAGCTATGATTCTAGTCTAACATGGATTCATGTCTTTATGTCTTTTTTTAACCCTCAATTTTGCCTCTCCATAGTCAATCTCTGAATCTGCTGTTTGAGCTGAATGTATTCTCTTCCCCTTCTCCTATTTGAGGCCTCAAAAACAATTAAGCATAGGAATTACAGAATATCTTACCACATCATATATATATATATATTATATATTACATTATATATAATATTAATATAATAATTAATAATATATTAATATAATGACAATTAATATAATACATAATATATATAATTCTGATACCTTATAACAATGTGCATGCTCAGTGTATTCGCCCCATTTTATAGATGAGGTTCATAAATATTGAGGTCAGATTCAGAAAAGGCGTGCTTACAAAAGGCACATAGGCCTGCTCAGCTCCGATGTCCATTTTCTATGTAGAATTTCTCAGGATATGTCTAACCTGTCACCAATGGCACTGGGGATATTTCTTTGAACCTAGGGTTCTCCAAGTGTAGCCTCAGGACCAGTGCAGGTTCCAATGTCCCTGCAGGGAGTCCAAGACATGCTTTCTTTCTAACCATGTATTGGTCTGAGACCACACACTTCTCATGTACTTCAACCAAAAAGGAAATCTAACATCGTATGATAGAATAAATACAGAAATTCACATGATAGAATACAGAAATTCACATGAAGTAGTAGTTTTCTTCTATGAAAAGAGACATTTAAAGAATTTATGAAAAATATAAATAATGCCACCCACCTCAGAAACTTTTTGTTTAGACAAATATAGTCAATTTTCTTAAAATGTATGAATTGTGATAATTTGTACTGGTTGTATTTTTATTTTAAAATGAAGTGCTAAATTAAATCCTCAGATTTATTTACTAATAGAATGATAGATATTGGTAGATATAATCCAGATAAATAAGTTATTTGAGGCTTTCAGTAACTTTCGAGGTAGAAAAGACTTTAGAAACCAATAGTTTGAGAACTCTTGAATTAGGTAAGCAGAACTGTCAAATAAACGTATCTACTTATGCAAGACTTGGAAAAATAAATTTAAATGCTACTCCCTAATGGGTAAAAAGTATATCAGCTACATTTTGATTTCTGTGACAATATAGAGAGAATTGCAAAAGATTTCAACATATTGGCCTTGAAATGATTCTTCCTTTCATGTGTAAGATTTATCTTGCCCTGAGAAGCTTTTGTTCCCACTCCTATATGCTCCCACTCCTAGCTATATGTCTCTGAATTATTTCTCAGCTGTCATCTGCTGCCCATTCTCATTGCACTCCCCCTGACAAAGTGCAACAACTCACTTTGTTGGAACAGCCAATCAAAAGAAAGAAACAAAACATGGCCACTTTATCTTAAGGGATGCTCAAGAGAACACCAGTGTCTCAGTATCAGTTCCTTCTAGAATAATTAAGCAGACTATTTGTTCTACTGTGATATTTCCTTATCTACTGTGTTCATTCTTTGGGCACTTTGTCTTTTAACCCACTTTACAGGGCTGAATATTATCTAACCATCAGAAATACATGGCACACCTGTGGGAATCTGTGTGCTGTATTAGAAAATGCTTTGTAGTCACTTACTGATGACCTTAGAGATATTCAAACACCATTTGCAGTGTCATCAAGTTCACAGTTTTGCTTTCAGCACACACAGGGCCTAGACATATAGCTCTTGTGTCACTAGAAGAATAAAAGAAGAGCACTTTAGAACTCAGTTATTAGGTGATCAACTGAGAAAACCAAAAGTGAAAAAATCAAGCATTCGCCCACATAGTTTCACTTATGGTGCTCTTATAGAAAATATGTAGAAAGAATATCTGAGTGATTGATGCATTTTATTAAAAGTTTCTATTAATAGGAAAAGTACCACATGTAGTAGAGTAGAAAGAGCAGCTCTAGCTGGGCATTGTGATGCACCTAAAATTCTAGGACTTGGAAGGCTGAGGCATAAGTTCAAGGTCATCCTTGTCTCCATAGTAGCCTGGACAACAAAGAGAGACAAAAAATTCCAACCCCCCAAAAATGCAGCTCTAGTGATAGCTCTACTTTCCCTTCATGTATGACCTTAGATAAGTTATTTTTATGTTTCAGGCCATATTTTTTTTATTTCTAAAAATCATGGGGTTGCCCTAAATAGTTCTTTCTAGCTCAAGTCTTATTGGATTGTGTTAAAAATAGTTGTGTTTGCTACCCAAACATAGTATTCCTTATTTACTAAGGATAAATATGGTTTTAATCCGATAAAGCTTCATTATATATGAGAAATTGCACAAAAGTATTTAATATAAGGTTCACATTCCGTAGTTCATTCTTCTAAAGGATGACTATGGCACTATTTATGCAAAAAGATGTAGCTAAGAGACACAATAAAAGAGAAAGATGAGCACTTAGCAAGTGAATTAAGTACATTTTATAGTTTGTCTTGCTTGAAAGATAATTGCCCTTACATTCTTATCCTCCTTTGTCTATGTAGACTGTCTACAGTGCATGATATGACTGCAAGCTGTGAGCCTTTGACAGCAACAGGAGCACTTTGTATTGCATGTAAATGAATCTTCATTTTCAGTGTATCATTTGGAAGTAGCCTAGTAGAGCAGTGGTTCTCACAACATGGTTCCTAGCCAAGTAGCATCAGTGTTACTTGCAAAATGAATCACACTGCAAATTCCTGTGTATTGCTACAGACCTACCAAATCAAGAGTGATGTGTACAGCACCCAGTATTTTGTATTTCAAAAAGACTTTAAAGTTATTTTTTGAAACACACTGAAATTTCATAATATCCAGCCTAGCATTTGGAACCTAGTTGTGCTTCTTACTTAGTAAATGTAAATCATTTACTTTAATCTCCTTGGGAATCAGTTTCTTTATCTCTAAACAAGGTTGTTATGAGTATAAAATGAGAAATCTCTTTTAGCTCTAATTCAGAAATGCGTATGTAGTCTTTCCATTTCTTTTTCTCCACTGGATTCTAGTCACCGACATCTCTTATCTAGACATCAGCAATGTCTTCCTGACAGGTTGTCTTGCTTTTTGTCTTGGTCCTCAGTAATGTACCACAAAGCAACCAGAGTGGCTTTTAAGAGCATGATTCAGAGTGAGTCACTGCCCTGTTCAAATCCTTCCAGTGGCTTCCCAAGCATTCAGAATAAAACCTAAACTCTATTTGACTGACAAAGTCTTCCATAGTCTATACCTTCCTATAGTTTAAATTTTTGCCCCTCTTCACTATGATATAGTTATACAATACTGACTTCTTTCTTACATTTCAAACATGTTAAACAGTTTTTTGCCTCAGGGCCATTAACACTATCTATCTATCTATCTATCTATCTATCTATCTATCTATCTATCTATCTATCTATCATCTATCCATCATCTATTTATTTATTTTTGTGGTACCTGGGATGAAACCCAGGCCCTTGTGCTTCCAAACTAGGCACAGTAATGTTTGAGCTAAATCACCAGCCCTTATACTTCTTGCTTTTTGCCTGGAACATACTTCCCCATGAAAGACTAGCTTGTTCTTGTCTTTCATATTTCAGCTCAGAGGACAATTCACATACGAAGCTTCCATGACTATCTTTTTTTCTTTTGAGACAGGGTCTCGTGTTATAGTTCAGGATGGCCCTGAGCTCACTATGTAACCCAGGCAAGCCTTGAACTCACGGCAATCCTCCTACCTCTGCCTAATGAGTGTTGGGATTACGGGCGTGAGCCACCATGCCCGGCACTGTGGAATGTAGTACTGGTTGCTGCTGGGCCTGAGTCACCATGCCTGGTATTGTTGCATGTGGTTACTGGGGATTGAACCAGGGATCTCACACTTGCTAGACAGATGATGGAACCACTAAGCTAAATCTCTGGCCCTTCCATGACTATCTTACTGAAGCCTTTCCCTTGCTTCCAGTTTTGTTTTGTTTTTGTTGTTTTGTTTTTTAAATCATATCAACCTCATTATTTTCTTCATAGATCATGCAAAATATAAAAATTTCTAGTTCATTTCTTAGTAGACTGTGCATCAACATTTACTAAAATAACAGGTCCTTGAGGGCAAAGATTTGTTTTGCAGTCCTAGTACTACCTAATAGTGCCTGCCACATGGTAGGCATTGAAAAGATGTAGGTTAAAAAAATGAATTTATTAAAGGTAGTTCATAAATTTTCTCCTTTAGTAACAAAGATTCATAACACTCTACCTCTAGAAGTAGGTTTATTTGGGAAAATGAAAAATGGTTGAAAAGCAATTAAAAGTAGACCGTGTTGGCCAAGTATAAGTAATGCCACATCACGCCCACCCACCAAACAAAAACAAAATAAGGGAAGAGTGGGTAGGGTGCAATGTTCTGTCTGAACTCATTTCAGTTCCTCACATACACCAAACACAAATAGCACCTAACCTAAAGACAACTGCAGTGGGAAAATTCTAACCAGGAACAGGGGTTTCGGTTGTACTAAATGGAACAGACAAGGACAATGAAGTCATGCTAATAAACACTGGGAAGAAAGCTGACTGATTTTAGAGTAAGAAGGAAAACTAAATGCCATTTTTATCAACAAGCCAGCATATGCACACTTGTGGTTGCTGTAGTAGAGAGAAATCATACATGAATAAAACAATTTGGAATAACTATAAAAGAATATAGGTTTCTAGGCTCAAAACTATTGTTTCTAATTCCTGAGCTAGAACACCTTAATGGTGTAAGAAATTGTCTTGTCAACAAAGACAGGATGTTCATGGATAAATGATTGGAGCAACTTTCTCCCTTTCGGGAAATTTGCTCAGTAATTTTAATTATAATAATTTACTTAACTTGGAGATTTAGGCAGTTGGTTATTAGAAACACAGCTCTGGGAAAACCCAGATGCAAAAGTTTAAAAAAAAAAGGGTGGAGGGAGTTGACAGTCAAGCACTTATATATAATTAATTCTTCTGTGACAGTGAAAGCAATTAGATAATTTCTGTCAGTGAGACGCTAGTGGAGGAAGAACAAAAGAAGAACCAGAGATCCAATAGCCAAATGTTATGACAGTCAACACTGAAAAGTTTCTTACCCCCCGGGATGCTAGGCAAGTGAGGTAAAACTGAGTTATTTTCAGAGAGCATGTGGATTTCATGCTGCCTCTCCACCCCACAAGTGCACAGTGGCAGGTAACTCCATTTAAAGGCAGATATCAGTACCTAATTTTCATCTCTAGGGCAGGATTATAAAGGCAAAGTATCACTGCACAAGCCTGGGGGACTGAGTCTCCATCATAATAAACGTAGATCATTGTATTCCAGAGCAAAAAAGCTTCTAACCAGTAGGAAGCACTTATTCCAAACCAGTTATAGGAAATTTTATACTTTTTTAACACTCTTAAAGTGGGCATTTCACTTAAAAAGAAAACCACAGAGTAAAAATTACTTCATTCAATTAGTTGAGCAAACTCAAATAACATTAAGGAATAACCATGACTGAATTGAAAAGTCTGTTCATCTCAAAATAAAGGGAAAGTGTTGCCTAATTAACTAAGTAAGTTCAGATTGTTTGTTGCCACATGACGTAAGGAAATGATTGCACTGGTGAGAAAAATGCCCTTAGACAGTTAAAAATACACAGTAATTGCACCTCACTGAATAAATTTGTAACTTTCATTCTTATGTTTTTCCACTCAGTTATGATGTTTTTGCTTTTTTTTTTTTTTTGAGACAGGGTCTCACATTGTAGTTCAGGCTGGCCCTGAGCTCACTATGTAGCCCAGGCAAGCCTCGAACTCAGCAATCCTCCTGTCTCTGCTTCCTGAGTGCTGGGATTATAGGCATGAGCCACCACGCCCAGCTGCTTTTTAACTAATCAAATGTGTTATCAACTACCATCATTTAAGAAAGAACACAGAGCTGGGTGTGGTAGCTCACACCTGTAATTCCAGCACTCAGGAGGCAGAGGCAGGAGGATTGCTGAGTTCATGGCTTGCCTGGGCTACAGAGTGACTCAGAGCCAGGATGAACTACTAAGCAAGACCCTGTCTCAAAAAAAAAAAAAAAATAGAAACAAACAAAACAAAAAAAGAAAGAGCAAAGAACAAATCAAGTTTATTATTTACTATGTGTAGAATGATGAATCATTAAAGACAAGTGCAAATTTACTGAAACAGTTGTTGGCCAGCTCAGTGTATGAAGAGCCTTCTAGAGCTCTGCATGCTCTCCCAGGCCATACCAGCTTCATCAAAGGGATGTGGGTCCGAAATGCTGGGTCATATAAGGGAAGGTCACAGTAGGATGGTGGACACTGGACTGCCTCCTAGTTTATAATCAAGCTTCTACAACACCTGGTATGAATACTAAACAGTGTTCTTTGGCCACATCTTAAAAGCAGAATTCTTTGGAAGATGAATTGGTAAAATAAGTAGATTTCTATGGGATCAGTTACTGTAAAAAATAACTTTTGCAACAATTTTTCCCCACAGATCTACTCTTATCAATTTAATATGCAATAGTGCTTATTTAAACCCTTTTAAAATAATTATTAATCCATAATATTCACTTTCTATATCTCAGAGAAATGAGATTTAGGCATGCTCCAATTTGGCAGAACTCCATTTTCTTTTAAAAAGCCTACCCAATGAAATCCTTTTCTGAACTCCCAATCAATATCCTAACAGGTTTTCCACAATAGGCTCAATGATGGCCACGTGCTGGAGGTTTTACATTTTTAAGACGCTTGGATCGATGCCGATGATTTATCGGAATAGGGGCAGCTGCACATCGAAAGTCTTTGGGGCGAAGGATTTGTCATGGTCTCCTCTGAGAAGAACTAAATTTAGACAGTGAGCACTTTGCAATTTCGTGGTACCACATTAAATTGCTACCAAATAGGAGCAATTACAAAGGATTAACAAAAGCTCCAAATCAAAATTTGAGTGAAGCATAAAGCTTTAAGAAAAGAAGGCAGAAAGAGAAATAACAAACTTTCCGGTGACAGGTTTACAACTTGATGAGAAGAGGGAAAACAAGCTCCTCAGGAGGTGTGTTCACACTCATCTACATCGCCCAGACACGTCGGCCTGATTCCTTCCTCTCTGCTCCACCAACATCCTCGCCTCCCACCCTCCCTCTCCACACCCAGAGTGATCCAGGGAGCACTAATTTGGAAGCAAGCCAAGAGTTTCACACAGCCTGAGTCCACGCAATCCCTACAAAATAAACAGACGGCAAGACTCTCGATGTGTTAACACCAAGAAATTGTACACTACTGCAAATGGTAAGAATGGAATCACAGACTTACCATAAAAAGTCAACTGTCCCCTTGCTACGTTTTTGCCTCGGGAATTTTCAGCCACACATTCATATAAACCAGCGTCTTCTTGCTGAAAATTGGGAATTTCGAGAATTCCATTTGATCTGTGCCTTCTAGCTTTCCTTGCTATGGGCTTCCCGTCAGCTCTGCGCCAGGCAATGGTCGGTACGGGGCTGATGGCAAGATTAAAAAGGAGAAAAGCAAAGTGCAGAACAGTGTCTCTTATGCGATCTAGGCTAAAAACTCCTTGTTCTTGGTTCTAAACACCTAAGCTCTTTATGGTGTTTCCTCATCTCCGTTTACTCCTGTATTACCATTATGATTTTAACTGTATCTATACCTGTTTTTACCTAGTATTTTTCTTAAAATCAAGTAACTTTTATCTTAAACAAAGTAATTGTACCACTTAGGCACCATTATTCAAATTAAAACAGATTTTTAAATGCTTCTTATATTTCTTTAATATTTTGTTATCTAAATCAAACATTAAAATGAAAATGCTTAGACACCTTTGTGATGAGTTTAAGATAGCTGCAAGATCCTGTACATTACTCCCTCTAAGATGAGATCTAAGCCTTAACCCCCCGAACCTGGTGTGTTCTCTGGCTACTCTTCCTAATAAAAGAAGGTGAAAAGGGGGATGGGTTGATTTTCAGAGTTGACCTTAAGAAACTGATGGCTTTTGCATTCCGAGAAAGGTGACATCTGAACACCCAGAGACAGAAGCTATCCTACTGGTCTTTCAATAGCCTCAAGGCACCAAAAGCATGAGGGAGACTTTCCGAGCTCTCTGCACCAGCTCATCAGCCAGTTCTTTCCTATGGGACCTCAAGCGGTGGTGCGCAGAGCAAGCGTCACCCAGCCAAGCCCTGCCGGCACTCCCGACCCATGAATTGTGAGACGTAAAACAAGGCTGTTCGTTCTTTGAAAGTTTCAAGTGGCAAGAGGGACAGGAACAAGTGTTAAGTTACCAGTCCCTGTCCAACAGGGCAAGTACCTAACTTTGAGAAATACCTACATAATGAACAAATGATAGTGGCAGTAATAAACTATAAATTCTCAGAGATTCACTAGTTCATTCTAGGCACCCTGATTGTTCTCCTCACTGTAATTTATACATTGAGAACTTTACGAATTTATAGCAGTCCATTTGGAAGGTGGATTGGGGAAACTTTAATTAAAACAGTGAGATAAAGAAAGAAGCAATCTATGAAGTCTTTATGTACTCTCAAGGCATCTAGCATTCTCCTGCCATAACTGTTTAGAACACATCTTAAATTGCAAGGAGGGCATCATTGAGTCTGCAAATCAATGGTTTAGTGAGCTAACCACAGCTTTTGAGAATGGAGCTTCCTAGCGGGGGATACAAATTATTTACTTATTTATTTTTTCACAAAAACGCTCGCAGAGAAGTAATTAGACTAAGGAGTTGCTAATCTTCTCTGGGAAACCTGAGATGGTATTTACAAAAAATTAAAGCCATCAACTCTACTCTATTTGTTTTTTAAAAAAATTAGGTTCATTAGACATTTGTTTAGAATGCAGAATGGGCTCTATCAAAAGTACATTACGGGTACATTTACATCCAATGAAATATATATTTAATAGATGCTTTTACAAACAACTGTACTTAGATGCAGTCTTTCTGCTCTTAAGTGGGCTGTGATGTGGTGTTTCCAAGCATTTCTGTGCAGGCTGCAAGAGCCAACTGTGCTTCTTTTCTGTTCTAGTCTCATTCAAGCAGCGAGAGTAGACTTTAATTCATATCCTCTTCTGAAGTGTGAACAACATAAATTTTGCTCTTTCTCCACAGGTTTTTCAACCTGTCACCTTGCACTTTACCAAATGTATACTAAGACTATCCAGCTCGTGTTTACACCTTCTCTCCAACTGATTTCACACACGCACGCACGCATGCACACATGTACACACTTTAAAATACAAAATGCAAAGTATACTGCATGTAATCTGCTTTTATTCTTTTAGCAAGAAATCTGAACATTTTCTCTGTCTTACATGTTATTTTACAGCTTGACTTTTTATGTCTACTCAGTGTTTACTCCTGTAGCTATATTATAACTTATTTAATGAAGCATGTTTCAGAACATAAAGACATTATTACTGTATTGTTTGGTACCAAAGTAGATAGAGATCTACTGTAGTTCACACAGCCATGACTTAAAAGCATATGGGAACCAAACAATTCTATGAATTGAAAATAAAATGAAAAAAGAAATATTTTCTATGGCAATTGTAAAACATAACACAAAAATCATTAAAAAACTAACAACTGGTAAGAGTTAGTGTTGTTGCCTTAGTCAATAGTTAGGCACAGGAAAATCTAGAGTTAGCAATGGGTAGCCAGATAGATGGGGCTGGGAGTAGGGACTGGCACATAAAATTAAACTCTATAGAAGATGTAAAAAGTCTTATTTTGGGTGATAGCTTATATTATGGTTGCCAGATCAATTCTGCTGGTTACCAGCACATAAAAACCCCAAGTGATCTGCATTTCACTGTCTTTATGCCGTGGCGGATGCTCTACAGAAAGTTAACTGGCTCCCAGAGTAAACTTTTCTAAGCATAATGTGGACTAAATAATAAAAGTTATGAATAATTTTCAGATGACTCTGTAGAGACTCTTGTTAGAGGATATCATGTCTTATCTATCTCTAACCAGAGGAAAGGGAATAGAAGGTAGAGAAAAGAGATTGGCAATTTAAAAAGAAATTCAGGAAGAGTTTGATGTATCCTCTGTAAACTGGGGCCAGAACAAAAGTACATGTTTTTCCATATAGTCAGCTTGCCTGCACCTAAAATGAAGGCCATTGTTTTCCAGTCATTTTGGGTTATACAACATGCACGTTATAGGCCGTAGTAATGGAACTAAATTGCTTCTGCAGAATCGCCCATTCTCCTCTCTTTTGCAGTGTGCTCACCATGGCAGCCTAATCCTTGAGCCATTATGTGCTTCTGTCCATAGTGAGGGGCAGAATCAAAGACACGTGCACAAAATGACAGGAAGACAAGCTTCGCTTGCTTTTTGGTCACCTCGGAAACACGCTGTGAGTCATGTAAGAGAAACTACGCCTGCCTACAGGAAAAGTCCCGAGGATGAGAGAAGCCCGTACTTACTTTCCTAAAGCAAAGCACTCCAGCTTGACCGTTGCGCCTTTGGCAGTAGGGACAGTTTCTGGAAACTGCACTTCTATTTTGGGTTCATATTCGCCCATCACCCCTGTAAATAAACAAAGGTGGGAAGACTCATAAATTGTTTCAAAATACACATGTCTTTATGCTAATGTAGAGCACCTCTATGCATCATTATTGCACAATTAATTCCTTCATTTAAAGCAGGTCCTCTTTCTAACAGCCATGAAATTGTGGCGCTTCTCCCAGTTACTGCTAGAGAAAATTTGTATCAGAGCACTGTACCATCTGCCTGGGATTTAATTTTCCATGCATACTACTTGGCTTCTCAAAAATACTTTTCTACGGAAGTCACATTTGGGAAAAAGGCTGATTAAAGTCCTAGTCACTGGGAAAATATTCTACCTGAACACATAATGCATTAAAATGGAATATTTAAAACACACAATTTTAAAAACACTTGTATGCTTTATAGTTTTTCTAAGTCTTTTATCAGTCACAATTTTTATTCTCATTTTCAAAGCCAATCTGAATCAGTTATGAATTAATGTATGCAAAGTCACATCAAAAATTTTGCATTTTTACTCTATTCTAAGCCAATAAAACATAGAAAGCACCACATAAAGCAACACCTAAGTTACATCTGCCTTTCCAGCAGCTCACTTCCCTTGAGAATCACATTCTCTTTCTTCCCCATGGACTGTACTATTATAGCCAAGGTAACATTCTAACAAGTTAAGTCCACAGTTTGTAAGTAAATACTAATCAACTTATTCTTATCAATAGACTCTTGACCTTATCTACCACTACTATAATTTTTTAGTACATGTATTCCTATTCAATCTGTGGTCATTTCCAAAATTTCAGATTCAACTTGCCAGTATAAAATTTGGAATTATCTAGTTTACTACACAGTGATAAGAATCTCCATTTCATCTCTCTTTTAGATTTCTCACAGTGAAAGGAAAGGAGATTAAAGAATTCCAAAGAAAAGATTGCAAACAAGGAATAGATAGGGACAGGTGCAGAAACAAGGACAGATGATTTCACTCATTTGCAGGCCCTTTTCTGTCTATTATCTCAGAGGCTGAGAAGCACTGGGAGGAGCTACTCAATATGTGAGAGGAAAAATATCATCTGTGTCAGGTACTTAGAATGTAGCTAGGTTCGCTATGAGCCATTTGATCAAAAGTGCAACCTTGAACATAGCTGGCACTATTGGTTTTTCCTTTTCCCAAATAGGAAGGGAGTACTGTAGTTAGAAGAGACTTTGAGATTATTTCATTCAGTGTTCTTAATGTTGGCATTCATGATACAAACTTTAGAAAGGCAGGCTCTGTGGTGAGCAAACTACTGAAGCAACACTTATCTCTTAAAAGGATAAAATCACTGTTTGAACTGCTTTTTCCTTTTAGAACCAAGGCTGTAAGATCAAAGGTGTCAATCAGTATGTCTTTAGTTCCACAGGCAACTACATAGTGTTTAAGGTTCAAACTCAGACCTGATTTCTCAATTTAAACCCTTTACTATGACCTTTCACCATTGCAACAAATACTACTATAAAACTAAACTAAAACATACCAAATCCACGCTTGGCATATACACACATAAAGTCATCCTTCTTTTGGGGCCTTCTTTTTATGCCTTCTAGGTTCTCTTTCACCAAAGTCTAGCATGCCTGTCTTTGTGCATCTGCACAAAGCTGGCCTGGTGCTAACGTGTGTCTACTAACAACAGCCTTCTCACGCAGCTGCCAAACTTGCTAACAAACAGCCTGTGCTGCTGAGTCATCATCCCATAAATATCAATAGCATGACTTGGAGCACAGCGAACAAGTTAACACCTTTTAGTGTTGTGTATGTGGTTGTACATTCTGAAAGCCGTGTTAATTACAAAAAAAGACAGAACTACCTTGAGAGAAGGAGGTCTTTTGTGCTCCCAGAAAATCAAGACAGTCTGCATTGCAGTGTGTCATGTGTTGGAGGAAGACAAGACAGAAGGATTGAAATACAAAGAACAAGGATGGCTTACAAGTGACCATGTTTTTCCCCAGCCTCGCTCTTTCTATAAACATAATATATAAACACAATGTTTTTTTCCCAGCCTTTCTCTTTCTATAAACATAATGTATAAATTTCTATAAACATAATCTATAAATTAAAGCTGGATCTTTAATCCAGCTTTGAAAATTATACCAAGGAGGGTGGGTGGAGGTGACAGAGGAGTAAAAGTAGAAGTAAAAAGGGTAAAGATGAAAAAATGCATATGTACCAATATCTTTTGATGAATATATTTAGTAGGTATTACAAACATAAATAAAAACTTTTTTAAAAGGAGTGAATATAGCTCATACAATCTTGTTCTGAGCTAAAATATCACTGTCAATGCAGCCTCAACATCACAGAGCTCTGAACTGCTACTTCCCCACCCTACAATCCTATCTAATAAGGTCTAGACTCGAAGTTGACTCTAAACATTTGCCTTCCCCTGTCCTCTATATACCAGACTTGCTAGCTCACAGTAGTCTTTTTTTTTTTTTTTTGACAGTACTGAGGATCAAACTCAGGCCCTTGTGCTTTCATGGTAGGTGCAGTACCACTTGAGCTAAATCCCCAGCCCACAGTGGTTTTTAAGTGATCCCAAAGTAGTCAAATCTTTCCATTTCCTAGAAATTTTGAAAATAAATTTTTGAAGATATAATTTACAGACCTAAAATGCACCAGTTTTAAGTTGTTCAATTCAATGATTCTTAGCAAGTCAACTCAGTCACGCATCATGAACATAGGTCAGCATCATAACATTTTCATCATTCCAATAAGATGCTTTATGCTCATTTATGTCAATACACATTGCCAGTCTTAGCCGTGGGCAATGTCTCATTTGATTTCTATTTCTATACATTTGCCTCCTCCAGATATTTCATATAAATAAAATCATACAGTTTGCGAGTTTTGTATCTGGCCTCATTTGTTGAGCATGTTTTCAAAGTTTATCCATACTGTATCATTTACTAGTAGTCCATTAGTATTTATTGCACAGAATAGTCCACTTTATAGATAAATCACATTTTATTTATCTATTTAGTGGTTGTATTAGATGAAAATGCTATAAAATACCAAAAGCAAAATGGCTTAGATAAAATAATTATTCTCTAAATTTTGGGGGATAGAAGTCCTAAGTAAAGGTATTGGTATGGCCAAAGACTCAGAGTTTGACTTCCTCAATTCTTCCTAGGTTCTGGGGGCCACTGTTTATCCTTTGGGTTCCTTGGTTAGTACTTGTGTCATTCCAATCTCTGCTTCTGGTATCACATGACATTCTGTGTGTCCTCCTGAGGACACCAGTCTTGGTGAACAGGGCTCACTACTTAATTTTGACCTAATCTCAACTTATTACATCTACAATCACTGTTTCCAAGTAAGGCCATTCTGAGGAACTGGAGGTTGGGGCTTCAATATACTGTTTGGGGTACATAATTGAACACCAGGTGATAGGGATTTCATTTGCTTCCACTTGTTTCCATTACCAATAACATCTTTGCCTGAATGTTTTCTTTTTCATTTTTCTTATAATACTTGTGATTTTCACATGGATGACTCTCCTTTGCTTGATGTCTTAGCCCTCAAGACACTACCTCAGAGAGATATTTTCTGATCATCCTTTATGTAAAACAGCTTCCTACCATTATTTTCTATTAACTTCTTGCTTCTTTCATGTTATTTATCACAATTTATAATTCTCTTATTGTTCATGTTTTTCATATCTGCTTTCTATCCAGATGATAAAATATAAAACATTGAGTAATGTTGCATTTTCATATCCACATAATTCTTGCAGTCTTCTCATACAATATATGTACAGTAAATAACTATTGGCACAAAACATTTTGTGAACTGCAGGGCACCTCTCAAATTACATTTTTGATTCTGTCTTCTTCATAGCTAGTTATATTTATGGCATCTCTTCTGTTGTACTTTTTATCTTCTAGTAGAATGGGCTTTTTTAATTTTTATTTTTTCTGTATCTTTCACAAATCCTACTTTGGTAGCAAGTATACTAGGTAGGAATGTATAGCAGGCAGGAAAACATGTATGAATGGAGGCATTTGTACTATGACCAATAATAGTTTTTAAGTTAAATATGAATTTCTTTCTAGGTATGGAAGTCATTTATTAGGTATTGTATTTTCTAGGACAAAGTCTCTCACTTAAGCTCATCTTTTACTAAAATAAATGGCAAAGGTTATTTATCTGGTCATATGGAATAATTTGTTCACTTGATCTTAGCCAAAAGGCTGAGAAGCGATAGGCTGGAATGATTTCTGGGTTGACCCAATGATCAAAATTTATGGCTTTTGGAATGCAAGCAAAAGTTATCAGTAATAAGATAGATTGGCCTGTATTTACAGCAGTAGTTATGGTACATAAATATATGGTTGAAAAAAGGAAGAGCATGGTTTTTACTGCCATTTGAAGAATTTTCATTGTATATAAGGTTATAAAAATTGAGAAAGTCATTTTCTTTAGTTGTATTATAAACATTTTTAAATACCTGTGAACTATTCTATTTGATTTGCATACATCTGATACAGGCTGGATTTTTCTTTTTCTTTCTTTCATTTTTCAACAGTTTTGGCCTTTATTTTCTGCATTAAATATAAAATCTGTTGTCATTTTTAAATTTCTTTAATTTTCATTTTTAAAGTCATTCTTGTACCCACCTGTACACTTTTCAACTTAATTAACATATAGATATATGATGATTTACAGACTCATTAGGCTACAAGAGTAAGGCCATTCATAGAATTGGTGTAAGATCTTCCATCTTCAAAATTTTCAAAAAGGTAGAAGCATGTAAAGGTTTAACCACTTGACACAACCAAGATAAAGAAGAAGAAAGTATAAGTAATATACATTTGTTCAACAAGGAAATATTTCAGCCATAGTCTTTTTTTACTCTGTGAACTATATGATTTTCTCACAGAGACAAATCTCACTTTAAATTTTAAATTTCATCTAGAATTTTAGATATAAAATTTAAAAATTCTTAATTATTCAAGAGATGCAGAAGAAAACAACAATAAGATTTCATCTCATTCCACAAAGAATGCATGCTGTTTTGAAATTAGCCAGCATCAAATGCTGGTGGGGTTGCAGAGAAAAAGGAACCCTTCTCCACTGTTGGTGGGAATGTAGACTGGTACAACTTCTATGGAAGTCAGTGTGGAGATTCCTTAAAAAACTAGGATTAGGGCTGGAGGGTTAGCTCAGTGGTTCCGGCGCCTGCCTTGCAAGCGCAAGGACCTGAGTTTGATCCCCGGTAACCACATACAATGCTGGGCATGGTGGCTCACGCCTGTAATCCCAGCAC
>PVIC010033207.1:0-19942 GCA_004025085.1 Thryonomys swinderianus
AAAAAAAAAAAAAAAATAGATAAGATGGTGCCCCTGGGTTTGGTGTTAGGCAGTACATATCTACAATCCCATTTTACTTAAAACTAAGGTGGGGGATCACAGTTTTGAGGCCAGCTGGGCAATTTGGCAAGACTCTCAAAAAGGTGCCAGGTGTGGTAGCACATGCACTTGGGAGGCTGAGGCAGGAGAATTGCCCCAAATTTAGGCGAACTTGGGCTACATAGTGAGTTCAAGGTCAGCCTGAACTACATAGCAAGGTCCCCTCTCGAGAATAAAATGACATAACAAAGCTTAGCTAGCTAGGTTAGTTATGTAGCTGAGTGGTAGAGTACACCTAACATGTGGAAAGCGCTGGGTTCAGTCCTTCATACCACCAAAAATCAAAGATTAGGTGAAGCAGTAAGTATAATTGCATGGTTCTAGCATGAATTTTTTTCTGTTTTAAATGCTGTTAGAAATCTGATGGATTATATTTTTCTTAGGGTTTGTTATTCCTGTGGTACAGAGTTATATAAGATTTTGTAATTTAGCCTTACAATTGGGAGCAAATAAATTTATATCTGTGTTTCTGGAGCTAATTACCTACGAGATAATAGAAGTTACATGAAATGGTGCTTGACCATAATCTCAGCAGTCTGGGAACCTGAAGCAGGTAAATTCAAAAGTAATTTGGATTAGCTGAGAACTTTGCTTTTTATTTTCTAGGAGGGTTGTTTGGTCTCCTGTATGCTACACAAGTACTCTACATCTGTTCTAGAGGTTTTGGTCTAGTTGGGACTGTGTTTACCTGAAATAAGATTAGAATGCACTTTATTTCTCAGTTGTAGATGCAGAATTAGCAGAAAGACATGGAAAGCTGCAATAGCTTAAGGAAATCTTAGAGAAGAAAAGGTTTCAGTTATAATTTGAGAGACACAAGAAGAAAAAGCTGGACATTTTGGGTAGAAGCAGGAGTGAGAAATTAAAGCCAAAGTCTCACTGTGTAGTTCAGGCTATCCTTGAATTCACTATATGGCCAAGGTTGACCTTGAATTTGCAATTTCTTCTTGCCTCAGCCTCCTGGATGTTGGGCTTATAGGCATGTGCTATGCCTCTGTGCTCCCTTTAGAAATGAAATTTAAGTAAGAAACATCTAAAGGGGTAACTCATTTCCTAGTCCCCCCCCTCTTGTCTTTTAGACAGAAGCTATCTTTCAATAAATTCTTCCCACTGTTTAAAAAAAAAAAATGCCTGAACCCTGGAGCTCACAGGTAGCAGTCCGGCTTAGAGTGCATGAGACCCACAGACCTGCCAGGGATTTAGCTCAGTGGTTCCAGGAGCCTGTTTCGTTCCATCCCCAGCACACCAAACAAAACAACACAGTTGAACTAAGGTTTCCGCAAGCCAAAGGTAGATGTTGGGCAATAAAACTGGATAGATGAATTTCAAATTGATACAGATGAAGTGGTGTTGAAAGTTTGACTTTGGTCAACTCAAGTTTCTTTTTTTTGAGTTTATTGTTATATTTTAAATACGTATTTTCACAACTCAAGTTTTAAAGTGAATTTTCCTATTAATATATTCATTATTGAGACTGGGGAAAATGTGCAAGAAAGGAAAAAGTGAATACTGTTACCTGTGTGCATCAGATATTTCAGGTCTTTTATGTTGGACTGAATTTTTTTCTTTATGACATTTGATTTCAGAGATTGGAATATGAGTGAGTTAATTTTTTTTCTTTTCTCTTTTTGGAACCAGGAATTGTAACTCAGGGGCTTATGCTTGCCAGGCAGGTGATGTGTCACTGAGCTACATCCCCAGCCCATTAATTAAATTTCAAAATTATTTCTTTTAAAAATAATATCTCAATGCTGGACGTGGTGGCTCACGCCTGTAATCCCAGCACTCGGGAGGCAGAGACAGGAGGATTGCTGAGTTCGCGGTGGCTTGCCTGGGCACCATAGTGAGCTCAGGGCCAGCCTGAACTACAAAGCGAGACCCTGTCTCAAAAAGCAAAAAAAAAAAAAAAAACGGAAACACTAAAAATAATATCTCTAGGGTCAGAGATTTCACTCAGTTGTTCTGGCATCTGCCTCGCAGGCACAAGGTCCCTGGTTTGATCGCCCATGACCACATACAATAGTACTGGGTGTGGTCAGTCATACTCACCGTAATCAGTACCATGTACTACAGTGCTGGGGGTGGTGGCTCACACATATAATCCCAGCACTTGGGAGGCAGAGGCAGGAGGATTGCTGTGACTTTGAGGCTTGCCTGGGCTATATAGTGAGCTCAGGGCCAGCTGGAACTACAAAGCAAGACCCTGTCTCAAAAAAAAAATCCCTGGTTTTGACTTGGTGGATTTCTCTGAAATCCGGATATGTAGAAAGGGACATCACAAAGATACACAAGCTTTTTTTTTTTTTTTTTGCAGTACTGGGGATCGAACATGGGCCCTGTGGCTCCAAGGTTGACGTGAGCTAAATCCCCAGCCCTACACAACCTTTTTGAATAAGTAATTTATTTTTTATATTCAGAGTAATAACATCATAAAACCTTTGTGGATTTTTTTTTTTCTTTTTCAAGTACTGGGGATCAAACTTGGGCCCTTGTGTGTCCAAGGTTGGTGCAGTACCACTTGAATTAATCCCTGGCCCCTGTGGGTTTTTTTTTTTTTTTTGAGACAGGGTCTCACTTTGTAGTTCAGGCTGGCCCTCAGCTCACTATGTAGCCCAGGCAAGACTGGAACTCAGCAATCCTCCTGCCTCTGCCTCCTGAGTGCTGGGATTACAGGCGTGAGCCACCACACCAGGCACTGTGGTATGTGGTGTTGATGGCTGGTGGGCGTGAGTCACCAGGCCCAGCATTGTATGTGGTTGCTAGGGATTGAACTCAGGACTTTGTGGTTGGGAGGCAGGCACTGGAACCACTGAGCTAAATCTCTGGCCGCCCTATTTTGTTCTTGTTTTGTTTTTGACAGGGTCTTGCTTTGTAGTTCAGGCTAGCCCTGAGGTCACTGTGAAGCCCAGGCAAGCTTCAAACTCAGCATTCCTCCTGTCTCTGCCTCCAGAGTGCTGGGATTACAGGTGTGAGTCATCCCACTTGGCATTGTGGTATGTGATACCGGATCCAATTTGGGATCTTTTGCTTGTGAGGCGGATGCCAGAACCACTGAGCCACATCCCTGACCCTCATTTTTTTAGTTTTTGAAACAGGGTCTCACTTTGTAGTTCAGGCTGGCCCTGAACTCACTTTGTAGCCCAGGCAAGCTCAAATGCACCACATTCCTCTTGCCTCTGCCTCCTTCCTGAGTGCTGGGATTACAAGTGTGAGCCACCATGCCCCGTGATTGGTTTATTTTATGAGACAGGATCTCTGTTAGTTCAGGTTGGCCTTGAACTCACCATGTAACCCAGGCTAGCCTCCTGCCTTTCAGTGATCCTCATACCTCCACCTCCAGAGTGCTGATACTATGAGAGGCGTGTGTCACTATATGTGTGCCTTTGTAATGAATTTTAAAGTTAAAAAAATCTTGTGCTAATTGGTTGTGTATTACTACTTACACAATTTAAATAGAAGACATTTTATTTATGGAAGTAATTTTTTTAGAACAGATAACTAGATTTTTTATTCTCATGTGAAGTTTTAATTCTTAAGTACATTCAGCTAAGTTTTAACTATTTCAACTGTTTTCTTTCCTCTAGGAGCGTCAAGGACGTGGGAAGTAAAGTGCAGTTCTGCACAGACTGCAGCAACGGTTGCATCTGGAAATCCTAAGAGGAGAAAAATGACCTTCAAGAGAATTAGGACTTTTTTCTTAATTTCATTGACTTCAGAGACGATTGCAGATTTGCAGTTTAAGTATTGGAATTTCACAAAAGACATAGGACTTAACTGGAAAATGAAAAAAAAAAAAGAAAAAAGAAAAGGAAAAAACTAAACAAAAATCCCTCTAGGTAGTTTAGATGAAAAGTGTCCCTTTTATTTTGGCTTTGGTTGTGATTTCAGAGCATAATGCTTTGTTTTTTTGTCTTTTTACTATGTTTTTCGGATTTTTAAGTCCGTAAGTGCATACAGTTTTCTCTAATTTTTAAACCCTTTCCTCCTCCCATTTTGACATTTGCACTTGGAGAACACGAGTTGCGAAGGTTTTGGGTGTCTGCCCCAGAAAGTGGGAAATTTGATTTTTCCCTTCCGAACTGGAAGAACATTTTTATGAAGAATTTTTGTCTAGGAAAATTTAACAGTGTTACCCAAGGTTGTGTCTTAAGGGTGGTTCATTTTCTCTGACCCTTTGTTACTCAAAGTAAAGTACTAGGAGTCCTAAGAAATGTTCTGTTCTTGTACATTATACTGATTAAGTCAAGATTAATTTAATTTCAAAGCTAAGAACAGTGGTAAAAACTCGTTTTCAGAAATGCATTTTGGAAGAGAAAAATATTGTAAAATGTGTAGTGAATGTTTCTTCAGTTTCTTGTTCAGCCAATGAGGAAAGGGCATCGCCTTTCTTTTTACCATTAATCACTTCTCAATAAACGTGAGATCCTGTTAAGCATCACTTCTAGTACAACTTAGTGTTATTTGACTGCCATATTTTGTGAAAGACTTTTTAATATCAGGAGTCCCAAGAGGTGGAGTAGCAACTAATTTTTAAAAGTTTGTCTTAAGAAATAGTTCAGACTTTTTTTTTTTGGTACCAGAGCTGGATAACTATGATTATAAAGGCAGATAGACTAAAATTCATAGTGCTTTTTTTTCCTGAAGAGGCCCTGGAGAAGAAGATAAAGCCACTGCTAAATCTTTCAGGGTGAGCAGATATGTGTGTTTTGGTGCCAAGCACTATGCTGCTAACTCCATAGAAATGAAGCCCTCTGTCTTTAAAGGAGGCAGCACACAAGATTTGTTTAGTTAAAACATGATTTATTTAAGCAGTATTCCATACAGATACAGGTCCCAAAAGAAAATTCTAGAAAGTTTTTATCTATGAATCTTAAAGCTGCACTGGGATTTGATTCACCAAGCTTTGAAGGACTTCTCGCCCTTAAGAATTTTAGTTTTGGGCCAGAGATTTAGCCCAGTTGTTCCGGTGCCTGCCTCGCAAGCGCAAGGTCCTGAGTTTGATCCTGGTGACCACATGGAATGCTGGGCATGGCGACTCACAGCCACCAGCAATCAATACCACATACCACAGTGCCAGGTGTGGTGGCTCATGCCTGTAAATCCCAGCGCTCGGGAGGCAGAGGCAGGAGCATTGCTGGGTTCGAGGCTTGCCTGGGCTACGTAGTGAGCTGAGGGCCAGCCTGAACTACAAAGTAAGACCCTGTCTCAAAAAAAAAAAAAAAATTTTAGTTTTTAATATGTCCAAGTTTTAGAGAGTTAAATGTCTGAAAACATTTATACTGAGGGTTCTGAATCTGTTTTATTACTGTCTGGCAGTTATATCATCAGATGATTTACTCATCCTGTTCTACACAGCCTGGAGTGCTAAGTCAAGGATGCCAAAAAAAATAATTTCTAATCAGCATTATAGTAAACACTGTCATTTGAGAACATTTGGGTTCCAGAGGCACAGTACAGTACTCCTAGACATTCTTTTCTGCCAAGTTTTTAAAAATACATCTCCCCAAATTGGGAATTCTTTTGCATCTTTGTTAATTTGAATATGCCAGATTCCTCAGAAATATAGCATTCTGTATTTTCATTTTTAGTCTTCTGTGGCTTGTGCAGGCCTCTCTTGGGCTTAATATTTGAGTATTTTGCCTTTAAAAAGGAGGATATCCAGAGAAAAGGAAATTCAAAATTATTTTGCCTAGGAGTTCCCATGTTGAATTCAAATCAAGAGATTATTCAGAATTTTTTGCAGATTGAAATGGTGGCACCTTGGTAATTTAAGACAGTGCTTCACATTCTTTTCATATTACCTGCAGAAAATACTCTTAATTGGGAATAGATCGAACAGAACTGGATCTCCTAACAGGGTTGCTCATCTAACCATTCCTGAGTACTGAAGGGTTCAGGATCTTGGACTTGTGTATTAAAACAAAATTCCCCATTGTCTTTTTTTGATACAGTATTTTAAAAATTAACTGTTAAAGAAGTAGGTCTAAAACTTAGTTTAGTGAAGACCCCAGAGTGCAGCCAAACTCAGTCGTTTATTTACTAAAGACAACTTTGCCAGTGGGAATTTTTAACTTTTGACTATTTTTCTTCTCTTTTTTTGTGGTACATGGGGATTGAACTCAGGCCCTTGTGCATCTGAGGTTGGCGTATTACCACTTGAGCTAAATCACCAGCTGACTTTTAACTTTTTTTTTTTTTTCTTTTTGAGACAGGGTCTCGCTTTGTAGTTCAGGCTGGCCCTGAGCTCACTATGGTGCCCAGGCAAGCCGCCTCGAACTCAATCCTCCTGTCTCTGCCTCCTGAGTGCTGGGATTACAGGCGTGAGCCACCACGTCCAGCATTGTGGTATGCGGTGTTGATTGTTGGTGGGCGTGTCTCCATGCCCAGCATTATATGTGGTTACCGGGGATCGAACTCAGGTCCTTCCGCTTGAGAGGCTGGTGCCGGAACCACTGAGCTAACCATCCGGCCCCAGACTTTTAACTATTTTTCAAGACATCTGTTATTTGTGAATGTCATAACTTGGCTAGTTGTATTTTTTTCCTTTGTTGAAAACGAAGGGAAATCGAACAGTCAGTGCACAGTATTAGTGACAGTTCAAGTTTTAAACCTTTTGAGAACAAAATGAGCCTGACGTAGTAAGTAATGCATAACTGTAATCCCAGCACTTGGAGGTGGCTGAGGGAGGAGGATTGCTGTGAGTTTGAGGCCAGCGTGGAGTCTGTATAATGTGTTCAAAGCCAGTTTGAGCTATATAAGGAGACTTGTCTTAAAAAAGAAAAGGTCTCATTTTTGGTCAACTTCAGCTACATTTGATTAGCTGTCTTCTTACAATGTGTTGTACTTTGTACTTTGGTTTTTTTCTTTTATTTTCTTTTCCTTTTTTTTTTTTTGAGTCAGGGTCTCGTTTTGTAGTTCAGGCTGGCCCCAAGCTAACTGTAGCCCAGGCTAGTTTCGAACTCAGCAATCCTCCTGCCTCTGCCCCCTGAGTGCTGGGATTACAGGTGTCAGTCACCAGGCCTGGCATTGTGGTGTCTGGTACTGATTGCTGATGGGCATGAGACACCACACCTAGTATTATCGTATGCGGTTACTGTGGATCCAACCAGGGACCTGTGGTTGCCAGACAGGTGCTGGAACCACTGAGCTAAATCTCGGGTCCAAATTTTTGAAGTTTTGAGACAGTCTCACTGTACAGTTGAGGCTGGTCCTGAATTTACTAGGTAGCCCAGGCTGGCCTTGGACTCATGGCAGTCCTGTTTGGCCTCCCAAATGCTGGGATAATGGGCATGCACCGCCATGTCCACCTGTTGTCCACCTGATGTCCACCTGATGTAACTTTTTCAACATTGACTCAAAAAATTGTAGACTTAAGCGAAAATGAAAATGAATCCTCATACCCTCACTCACCTTCCTCCCAGTGTTAACATTTGCATAACTAGTAAAATGATCAAAACTAGTACGTACTGACATACTACTTTTAACTAATCTACAGACCTTTGAATTTTGCCAGCTGTCACACTAAGGTCTGTTTTTCTGGTTCAGGGTGCATCCAGGTTCCCATTACCTCGTAACAGTTCTTCAGTCTTTATGTGACGCTAGTGGAGATTACTGGCCAGTTATCTTGTAGGAAGGCCTTTGAATTGTATTTATCTGATATTATTAGATTGAGTGTTCTTTGGCGAGAGTGTCACGGAAATACTGCACCCCTTTCAGTGCATTATATCTGATTTCTTGAGGTTCATATGACTTGTCGCTAATGTTAACTTTGAACACTTGGTTAAAGTTACGTACACCAGATTTCTCCATTGTAAAGGTATTATTTTTCCCTTTGTAATTAGTAACTAACTTGGTATATTTTGTATCTGTCGTTCTTTGACCTACTCTTCTTGGCCTCTATGGATTGCTTCTGCCTGCAACAAGTATTATGTTTAACTGTTTCTCTTTATACTTCTATGAGGTTGAGCTCTACTGTGAGGAAGATGTGTCACTCTTCCCATTTCCTAATTACATCAATATGGACCCATGTCAATGCTGTCACCTGTTTCGTTGCTTAGATTAGCTATTGGGAGCAGCTTCAGGTTTTTTTTTTTTTTTTTTTGGACAGTGCTGGGGATCCACTTAACATTTTTCTTTTTTTTTTGTAATATTGCAAAATGTCGGGCCGGAGGGTTAGCTCAGTGGTTCCGGCGCCTGCCTCGTAAGCGCAAGGTCCTCAGTTCAATCCCCATTAACCACATATAATGCTGGGTGTGGAGACATGCCTACCAATAATCAACACCACATACCACAATGCCGGACGTGGTGGCTCACGCCTGTAATCCCAGCACTCGGGAGGCAGAGACAGGAGGATTGTTGAGTTCGCGGCAGCTTGCCTGGGCACCATAGTGAACTCAGGGCCAGCCTGAACTACAAAGCGAGACCCTGTCTCAAAAAAAAAAAAATTGCAAAATGTCTCAGGCTAGTGTATTTTCCCTGGAAACTTGGGCTCAGCCCTATTTTCCCAAGAAACTTGGGTTCCTTATATTGGAGAATATTTAGAAACCGTGGGCCAGGGATTTATTTAGCTCGGTGGTTCCTGTGCTTGCCTCAAAAGTACAAGGTCCTGACGTACCAAAAAAACAACATTCGTTAACAGATCTTGTTCAAGCAGTTTTTCAAATTGCAATGGCACATTAAGCTGTGCTTTAAAAAGTATTAACAGTATAAGTGGAGAATAGCCTAATCAAAGCTCTTAACCACTTTATTTCTTCCCTTCGATGACAGTATATATGTATGGCTCTTTTGGAGTTAGGGAGAGTGCTACTCCTTGGCCTAGATTGGGGCTCAATGAACATGGGATTATATTAATTGCCCCTTTAACTATGTGAGTCCCCAAACGCCAGAAGCCATTGTTCCCACAGTCCAGGCTTTTCAAGGTGCAGATCATTTCCCTTGAGACTAAACGATCATACAGCTGACCTGGCCATTGACAGTCTGTCGTTTTCTGTGCTGCGAACCAGGGCCGCGATGCTGCCATGGTCATTTGTTGCTGTTGGGTTCCAAGTAGCCTTTGTTGAGAAGTGTAGCGTCTACACAGCTGCGGGTTTGCACGCGGAAGCTGGAGAAGCTTCCTCTGCACTTGCAGGCCTGGGGCTTGGGTGCCTGTGGCTGGGGTTCCTCCTGCCTCCGGTTGTGGGTTGGTTCCTGCTTCCTGGGGCCCTTGCAGACAGGAGAGCAAACTGTCTCCCTCCTTTGCTTGGTTCTCTGGGCTTCCACATCCTGCTGCAGCCTCTTGGACCTGTCCGCCCCCTGGCTCGGCGGCTCTTTCGCTGCAAGTACTGCTGCACTTAAGATGTGTCTGCGTGGCTCCTGTGTTTATGCCAGAGCCTCTCCCCACAAACTCTCACTTTCTCAGGTGAGCTGGGCTGCACGAGAGACTGGGTGTGGGTCTTGTGCCACCCTGCTAACGGGGTGAACATGACATTTCGTACCATGTGTTTGTTTTGGCTCTTTGCCTTTTCAGTAACGTTCGAAAGTGGAGCAGGCTGAAGATTGGAAAGCTGTTCATCCCACCTAGTGGTCATGGGGCCATTCATAAATGCAGAGAGGAAAAGGTTGCATTGCCTTTCAAGGAGCAAGGTCTTGACCAAACTCCTGATTTTGGTGTTTGGCCTAGTTTTTCACGTCCATCTGTTGGGGTTTTTTTCCCTTTGTACCAGGGATTCAACTCAGGATGTTGTGCTTTCGAGGCAGGCGCAGCACCACTGAGCTAAATCCCTGGCCCCTTCCCATCTGCTTAATCATTGAACCTGTCTTCTGTGAACTCCTGTTGCTATTATTGTTGGGAACTGGGGGAAGAAATAAAAAGATTTTTTTCAGAATTCAATTTTAAAAGTACCCTGTAATGGAGTTTGGCATGGGGGAAGATTAGAAGAGTGCTGTTAGGACAGAGCGGGTGCACAGCCAGGAGATGGTTCCTTATTGCATTTTCCTTTGTGGTGTTTTGAAGCCTTTCACTGTCACACTCCAGCTCTCCCAGGTGCTCCGCTCCACCCTGAGGAGCTGTGTCCTGCTGGGCAGTCTGCGTGTGTTTCCCCACAGGACACAGGAGATGGCCTCCACAGCCACTTGGTTGTGTGCTTTGTACGGGGATTTAAATTTAACAGTAGTACTTTGCTAATAAAAAGCAGCCAGGTGGGGCATGCCCATAATCATTCCAGCGCTTGGGAGACTGAGCCAGGAGGATAGGGAGTTTGAGGGCCGCTTGTGCTACCTAGTGAGTGCAAGGCCAGCCTGACCATACTGAGACCTCCCTTAAAAAGCTCATGCAATCATGTTCCCTTTGCCAGGCATGGTGGCTCACGCCTGTCATTGCAGCACTCGGGAAGCAGAGGCAGGAGGATTGCTGAGTTCGAGGGTAGCCTGGGCTACATAGTTCAGGGCCAGCCTGAACTACAAAGTGAGACTCTGTATCAAAGAAAAAGAAAAAAAAAAGCTCATGCACTTATATAGAGTAAAAGGTGTCTGTACAATTTGATACTTAAGTTTTAATTGTATTTACATAACTTTATTATCCCTTTATACTGCTTTATGACATATGAGACTAGCATATGTAGCATGTGCGTGTTCTTAAACACATTTGAAGTTGTTTACAGAAATAAGGTGATACCCTCTGGGTTCCACTGGACCTCCAACCCCGTTTAGTCACAATTCTCTGAGTTTTGTTCTCCACTAAAGAAGGATCCAGTGCATCCATCATGAGCTAATACGGAGACTCCTGGGCTGAGAGGAGCCCCAGGGGTCTGGGATTCAGTCACTAAGAACAGCTTTGTAGAAACCTGTCTTCATTTTGCTCTTGAGCCTGGAACCCAAGCTTCTCCAGATTTCTGCTTCCTAGAAGCCCTCAGTTATGGACAGTTTTAAGTTTTCTCTGCTTTGTGGCCCTGGGGATCAAACCCAGGGCTTCAGACACTGAGCTGCACCCTAGCCTGAGGTGGTCAGGTCTCATTCAGATTGAGGCATTTTGATGCAAGAGGACAGGCTAGGTGCTGGCACTGTCAGACTCCGCGGACCAGGGCCCGGGAGGTGGGAGGTTTTAGGCACAGATGCACAGAAAAACGGAAAGCCTGTATTCAAAGCGACTTGAATACTGGTGGAGAGACAAAACATTTGTTAGGTGTGGAGTGGGAAGTAAGGAAGGTAGCGGTGAGGGCGTGAGGCTGGACAGGAGACCCCCAAAGGCCCAGATTTCACCGCCAAAGCACTGAAAAGAACACCCACTTTTGAGAAAATGCATTCCTGTCCCTCCCACGCCTCCTGACTCCTTCCCTTGCTTAACTCCATGGCTCATCACCCCATCTCCTGGTCTTGCTGTTCGTTGGGTTTAATGATTGACCTGTCTTGATCCTGGTCACTTGCAGCCCCACCCCCTGCAGGTGTGCAGTTTGGTGTGCAGTGCAGGGACTGGAGGAAGCCATTCAACAGGGCCTCATTATCTTTTGAGTGCTGGGGGTTTAACCCAGGGCCTGTACGTACTAAGCGCACACTTTACCACTGAAATGCATTCCTAGCCATCAGTGTCTTTTTTTTTTTTTTTTTTTTTTTTGCGGTATGAGGGATTGAACTCAGGCCCTTGTGCATCCAAGGTTGGTGCAGTACCACTTGAGCTAAAGCCCCAGCCCAGTGTCTCATTTTAAACTCAAAGTCACAGAAGGTAAATCCTTTCCCGTGTACTCAATCTCTCAGTATCAACATAATGTCCATATTTTCTCCCTTAAACTACCAAATCTCTTCTCCCATGTCTGCTTTCAGTTAATGAGTTCTTCCTCCTTCACCATGGAAAATCCAGGCAGTCAGGATGAAAGACCAGGCTCTCCAGGGCATCCGTCTTGGCACCTGTTACAGATTGGTACCTCTCTCTTTTTTTTTTTTTTGAGACAGATTCTCACTTTGTAGTTCAGGCTGGTCCTGAGCTCACTATGTAGCCCAAGCAAGCCTCAAACTCAGCAGTCTTCCTGCCTCTGCCTCAGGCATGCGCTACCACACCCCACTCCCATTTATTTCACCAATTAACACCTCTTTCTGTCTGTCTCTCCCCTTCTCTCTTCCTTCCTTTCTTCCAAAGACAGAATCTCACTGTACTGACTAGGCCCCATGTTCCTGAACTCAAGAGATCTTCCTGCCTCATCCTCCTAAGTAGCACAACACCCGTCTTACTCATGTCTTTATTCTTCTTTGCAGCGAAATCCTAAAGAGAAGTTGTAATTCACTGATACCATTTCTCTCCTGTCTTCTCTCTCCAATCAGATTTTTCATCTCATTCCACTGGGCCTGCTTTTGTCAAGGTCATGAGGGACTGGACATCTCGGTCCTCATTCTCTCTGACCTGCGGCACAAGCAGCGAGTCGCATTGCGAATGCTCCTTCACGCCCTGTTCACTTACATTCTGGCTCGTTGAGCCTCTATTTTCCTGTTCCACTGGCTGGTCCCGCTCAGTCCCTGGGCTGGTTCCTCCTCTGCTGCCATCTGGATATTGGAAAGCCCGACCCTCCCCCTCCGTGTCACCACACCGTGGTCACCAGCCGCTCACACACAAGACGGCCCAGAGCCCCTCCGGAGCTGTGCCGGGCACTGTAGCTGGGCATCCGCTCCGGCACCCTGCCTGCACCAGGCAGCTCCCCCAGACCCTGTGTCCCGTCAGTGACAACCTCGTCCTCCGGGGTCTGCAGGCCGGATCCTCAGACCGTCTCCCGTGGTGCTCGGCCGGTCACTGCCTGCCTCCCCCTGCAGGCTCCTCCCACGGGCCGCGGGGCTCACACCCTCTCCTGGCTCCCAGGACCGAAGCTTTCGGGCACCGAACATCCAGGAGAACTACTCTCCTTCCCCCTGAGGTTCCCGCGGGGCCGTCAGCCTGTCAGGCCCCCCTGACTGTCCTGTCCGCGTCTCTGCCCCGGCTCCCTCTCAGAGGCCCGGCCCCTTGCTGGCGGCTGAGTGCACGGCGAGGGACCCGAGTGTCCGCCCGCCCCGAGTCCGTCTCTCTGAGGACACTGAGCTGCCAAAAAGCTCTCAAACGATTTTTAGAAATTCATGTGGTGACTAATTACTAGTTAGCAGCATTTCAAAGGTAGTCTCAAAGTCTCGAATTGCAACTCACTCCTGCTTTACTAGGGTGGGCAAGAGTGACGTGGGCGTGGGAGCCCTGGGTCGGGGCCTGGACCCCGCCAGGTGAGCTCCGTGACCGTGAAAAGCATCTCGTGAAGGAAGGACCCGCCTCAGTGGCCCCTCGGGCTGAGCCCACGGTCACACCGTGCCAAGCCCCTCTTCGTGCTGGCTCCGGCGCCACCGATGCTTCTCCGTGCCACTGCAGGCACTGCATGGGGCTCCTTCCTGATCTTTCTTCTCATCTGCTTTCCACACAGCTGCGCCATTACATTTTGTTTTGGATTTTTGAAACAGAGTCTCACTGTGTAGCTCAAACTGGCCTGGAACTTGGGATCCTTCCGCCTCAGCCTGAGGGTGTGCACCACCATGGCCTGCTACTTTTTTTGTTTCCCCCTCAAGTTATTTTCACAGATAAGTTAGTATATACACCTTTCCTTCTGTTTTCTTTTTTGTTGCATTTGCTGGGGATTGAACTCATGGCCTTCCGCACCCTAGGTAAGTGCTCTTGTCATCGAACCACACCCTCAGCCTCCCTTTCCTCTGAAACCATCCAAGCAGGAGCTTCCTGTCATATCGGAAATACCCGGATGTTCACTGACCAGACCCTGGTGCCCCCGCCACCTGGCTCCGGGACCCCGCAGTCTCTCCCAGGTGTTCATCCTTGCCTTGGCCAGCTTTGCTTTCTTCAGAAATTCTTCATTTTCCTTTGCCTTTTAGGACTCAGCTTTAGTGTAATTTCCTGTGAACATCCTCTTACCTAAAGTCAGAACTCACTTGTTATTTTAAAATTCATTTGGGCTGGGGATGTAGTTCAGTGGTAGCATACATGCGTGGCAGGTACAAAGCCCTGGATATTTTTCCTCAGCAGTGCAAATACATTTACGGAATGCAGTTAATCTCCAGACTTATTTTCTGTGTGTGTCATATCATTTATCACGATGCAGCATTATTTGAAACCGTGCAGTTTCCGCAGAATGTAATACTATACATCTGTAAAAAAGAAACCCATGTGCGGTATAGATTTTTCTGTATGCGTATGTGGTCCTGGGGATGGAATTCAGGATCTTGTGCTTACCACGCAGGCGCGTGGTGCCACTGAGCTACCTCCCCAGCCCGGTGGAGAAGATTTTAAAGACATCCTATGAGAAAAGAAAAAGCCAGGGTATGACCCAGCGGATGGAGTTACCACCATGAGTACTGTGGGGACCCCTTTGCTTGTGTGCATACACGGATCCCTGGGTAAAGAGCAGAGGAAAGAGCAGTGATTGTCTCTGTGGAGGGGAGTAGGTGGCTTCTGACAGAGTGAGGGCTTTTCACTCTGCACTCTTACATTTTGAATCATATAATGTACCACCTATTAAAAATAAATATTTAGCCAGGCGTGGTGGCTCACGCCTGTCATCCCAGCACTCAGGAGGCAGAGACAGGAGGATTGCTGAGTTCAAGGCTTGCCTGGGCTACATAGTGGGCTGAGGGCCAGCCTGAACTACAAAGCCAGACCCTGTCTCAAAAAAATTAAAAAAATAAAAAAAATATTTTAAAAGCTATGTATTTTTTTCTCTTTCCCAAAAGAGAACTGAAGGTTCATGTCCTTTGTTCACTTTTTCTGTCTCCAGAATTTAACACAATAACAATGTAATACTACACTTCTCGTTTGTGCTCAGGAAGTATTTACTTAATGATCGAAGGAGTGAATGACGGTCTCTTCCAGCTCTAACCTTGTGTTTTGTTTTGTTGAGAAGGGGTCTCGGTTTGTAGTTCAGGCTGGCGCTGAGCTCACTCTGTAGACCAGGCTGGTCTCGAACTTGCAGCAGTTCTGTTCTCCTGCCTCAGCCTCCAGAGTGCTGAGATCACAAGTGTGCGCTACCATGCCCAGCTTAACGTCATGATTCTAATTTACATAGGACTACAATATGAGACCCCCCCCATGGGGGAGGGGAAGGATGAAGCTCCGAGGTGGTGTTTGCCTACAGTGTAGCCCCAGTGCTGAGAAAGACAAGGAAGGTGGGCAGTGTCACGTGCCTGTAGTCCCAGGTATAGTATTCGGGAGGCCGAGGGAGGGTGATGGTAAGTCTGGGCCAGCATGGGCTGCATGAGGAGAGAGACCACCATCTTAAAAAAAATCCAAATTCAGAGGAACAGAGAGAGATTTTGAATTGTTTTGTTGTGTGGTGTTCTGCTTTATTATTAAGCTTAAGAAAAAGAAGAGAAAACAAAAAGGATGAGTATAGAGAGGGTGGATGTGGGAGGTACCTGGCAACAGCCTCCTAATGCAGAGCCTGTGTAGTAACAGGGGCAGCGGTTCTGCTGGACCACGCCCTTGGCCTGGCCTCTGGGGAAGGCAGCTTCCAGGAACAGGCTAAGCAGAACCCTCCACTGCCCGGAAACCTTCATGACTGCTGTTCCTGACACGGGGGAGTCTTCTGCACCAGTCCCTGAGGACTTCTCCTGTCCCTGAGGTCAGAAACTGGGTCTGTCTTCTTGCTCATGAATAGAATGCATGGACGGTTGGATGGACAAACCCCAGGAGTTGCTGGGTCTTCTGAACAGACCCTAACTAGGAGCTGTCATACCCGATCTTGCCAGGAGATGGCACTAGAGCACCTCTGAGATGGCTCCCTTAGCCTGAACCAGAGTCAGGGGAGAGAGTCCCATTTGGACCAGAAGAGAGGGTGGTATTTAGGTGACTCTTTTTTTTTCTTTGTAGGTGACTTTTAAGAAGAGCTACATCTGGCCTAGAAAGCCTGGATCCCATGCAGAGGCCAATACTATATAGAAACACAAGGCGAAGATGTAACTCAGCTGCATAGTGCCTCCTGGCATGCACAAGGCCCAAATCCAATTCCCTGTCCTAAAAAAAGAAAGACATGCTGTTGTGATCCCTAGGAGCCCGGGAACAGGAGCATCAAGTCTGTTTGGGACACTTGGGGGAAGGTTCACGGAGCTGAAGTTCGCACCGCGTCTAAAAATAAAAAGGGTTTATCTGGCTGGAGCACATTATGAGTTGCGGAAACAGATTCCTGGAAAACAGAGAGAAAGGTCAGTTGTCTGAGTTTGATGGGAGATTTAGGGTAGAGAAAAAGTTCTGCTATTTGAGGCTTACTTTTTGTTTTTTGGTGGTGGGACTTGAGCCCAGAGGCCTCACCCATGCTAAGCCTTTGCTCTAATCACTGGGCTATGCCTTGAACATGCTAGGAAAGTGCTCTGCCCATGAGCTACTTCCCTAGGCCTTTTTCAATGAGACAGGGTCTTGCTAAATTGCCTCGGCTGGGCTCAAGCCTGCCATCTGCTGGCGCCTCTGCCTCCTGAGTGGCTGGGATTACAATGTGCACCACTGCACCCAGCGATAAACCCGCTGCATGAGTCAGTATTGAAGCTGGGTGGTTTCTTGGCTAAATGCTGTTCTGGATGATGTTTTAAGAGTGTGTTTTCCAGCAGGACGTGGTGGCGCATGTCTGCAGTCCCAGGACTCAGAAGGCCGAGGTGCGAGTCGGAGGCCAGCTTGGGCTATAGAATGAGTTCAAGGCCAGCCTGAGCTACAAAGTGGGATCCTGTCTCAAACAACAAACCAAACAGAACAAAAAGTGTGTTTTCCAGGGTTCTTTTCTCCTTGCATGAGAGCTTTTCTTTCCTCTAAAGATAAGAAATCAGGACCTGGCAATAGCCTCTAAGGTGCTTGGCATGCTGGCCCTTTTTTTCAGTGATTCCCAAATCCTGTCCCTGGATACAGTCTCCCATGACAGTAACCAGCGTTCACATTTTGTAGCCGCTAAGGTCGCCCGACACTTCCACGATGATAAACGCACCGGACACATTACCAGCCCCAGTCTTACTGCTTCGGGAGGCTCAACCTGTCCCGAACCTGCTCTTCCCTGTGTGCGACCCTGTGCTTTCCCCATCTGCTGCCTCAGTCTCCTCTTGGTTTCCTCTGCCAGCATCTCGGCTTCATTTCTGTAACCCTTTGACGTTTGAGTTCCAGCTGTGGATCTCCGAACTCTCCCGTCATCCGGAGTCTTCAAGGTTTCCGTCACCACCCGGATATCAGGGTCCTCGGAGTCCCAGCCCACACTTTCAACAGACTACCAGCTTTTTCACTTGGGTGGTTATTAAAGCAACGGATTTCATTGTTTATGCAAGCCCCTGCCCTTCGCTCCTGAATCTGTTCCCCACCAGGCTCCCAGTCGTTGTGGCGAGAGGCTAAGCTGTGTAAACCAGGAGCCTGTGTCTTCATTCCAGGCCTGACAAACCCAGCCCCTCAGTTTCCCCAAATCTCTCTACTGCTCTCATCCTCACCACTCCTGGCTCCTCGGGTGGCTTTTTCTGCCGGCCTTTCTCTCCTGTGTAGTCAAAGTGACTTCTTAAAATGAAAACAGCCATGTGTGTTAGCCCAGCGGTCTGGGAGCATGAGGCAGGAGGAACCCAAGCCAGATCCCAGTCCAGGCAACTTGATGAGACCCCGTCTCGGAAAACTGGAGTCTGCAGAGCTAGGGATGTGGTGGATTGTGAGGGTCTGGGCTCGAGTCCCAGAGCAGGAGGAGAAGCACAGGATGGTACCCTGAGGCCGTGAGCCAACACCTCCCCAGCTATGCGATCACATAGTGCCCATGCTTCAGGCTTCATTTTGTGCTGTTCTTTTACTCAGTCCCCTTCAGTTAATTTTAATTTCACTGCATTCAGTCAGGTATTCATTCATCTAGGAATTCTGAGGTGCAGGACCAGGTGCTCAGGTGTGGATGAAGTGAATGTTTCTACTTTTAAGAAGCCTAGCCAGGCGTGGTGGCTCACGCCTGTAATCCCAGCGCTCGGGAGGCAGAGACAGGAGGATTGCTGAGTTCGAGGCTTGCCTGGGCTACATAGTGAGCTCAGGGCCAGCCTGAACTACAAAGCGAGATCCTGTCTCAAAAAAAAAAAAAAAAAAAAAAAAAAAAAAGAAGCCTCTGCTGTTTGTCTTTTGCCTCAGGACCTTCTCAGATGCCACCTTCTCTGGCGGAACCCCCTCCCTCTGCCACACACCTGTCCCCTCAGCTTCTAGCACTGTGCATCACCAGGGTAGTAATTCAATGTCGTTTCCACTCTGAAACTCCCAGCAGTCCCTTGGGCTGTGAGGAGCTCCTGACCTCAGCTCCTGCGCTTGTGAACTTGACTTGACGTTTGTCTCTCGGATCAGACTCTTTGCCAGAGCGGAGGACCCGCCAGAACGAAAAGCAGGAATGTGAGGGTCACCAGGGCCGTTCCTACACCTGCCTTGTGCCACCGGCTCTGTACGCACTGATGAAGGACAGGGTGAACTTTTGTCACTCACTCTGCTTTTCTAGAACATTTTGTTCTTTTCAGATACTGGGGATTGAACCCAGGGAGGGCTCAGCTACATCTTTAGCCTTTTTACTTTATATTTTGAGACAGCGTCTCACTAAGTTGCCCAGGCTAGCCTTGAATTTGAAAGACCTCCTGTCTCAGTCTTCTAGGTACTGGGATTACAGACATTTATAACCAGGCCTGGCTGGGGATTTTTTGTTTGTTTTTTTGAGATAGGATCTCATTACTTTAGGCTGGCCTTGAATTCATTGTGTATCCCAGGCTGGGCTAAACCTCAGCCTCTCCACTGCAGGCATGGTATTGCTGGGATTTCCTACCCTACCCGATTTTTTTTCTTTTTTCAGTTACTGGGGGTTGAACCCTGGGATGTTCTACCACTGAGCTATATCTTCAGTTTTTTGTTTGTTTGTTTGTTTTGTTTTTTTTGAAACAGGGTCTCACTTTGTAGTTTAGGCTGGCCCTGAGCTCACTATGTAGCCCAGGCAAGCCTGGAACTCAGCAATCCTCCTGCCTCTGCCTCCTGAGTGCTGGGATGACAGGCATGAGCCACCACGCCCGGCACTGTGGTATGTGGTATTGATTGTTGGTGGGCATGAGTCTCCATGCCCAGCATTGTATGTGGTTTCTGGGGATCGAACTCAGGACCTTGTGCTTGTAAGGCAGGCGCCGGAACCACTGAGCTAACCCTCCGGCCCCAAGCCACCTTATCTTTGACAAAAGAGCCAAACATCCTCAATGGAGGAAAGACAGCCTCTTTAACAAATGGTGCTGGAAAAACTGGGCTTTAACCTGCCCAAAACTAAAGCTAGACCTATCTCATTCACCATGTACAAAAATAAAAATCATAATGGATTTGAGACTTAAACATTAAAGCAGAAACAATAAACCTGCTGCAAAACAGGTTAGGTAAAACTCTTGGAGACATTGGCTTAGGCAGAGACTTTATGAATAAAACCTCTATAGCACAAGAACTAGCAGAAAGAATCAACAAATGGGATCTCACCCTACTAAAAGGCTTCTGCACAGCAGAAGAAACCACTGGCACCACTAAAAGACAACCAACAACATGGGAAAAAGTCTTTACTAGTTGTTTGTCAGACAAAGGGCTACTATCTACAGTATATAAAGAACTTAAACAAATCAGTCTCCCCAAGTTTAAAGACCCAATTCAAAAATGAGCTTCTGGGGCCGGAGGGTTAGCTCAGTGGTTCCGGCGCCTGCCTCAAAAGCGCAAGGACCTGAGTTCGATCCCCGGTAACCACGTATAATGCTGGGCGTGGAGACACGCCCACCAACAATCAACACCACATACCACAATGCTGGACGTGGTGGCTCACGCCTGTAATCCCAGCACTCGGGAGGCAGAGACAGGAGGATTGCTGAG